>PVIJ01007719.1:0-80176 GCA_004024925.1 Scalopus aquaticus
CTGTTTTTGGTATTAGAGTAATATTTGCTTCATAGAATGTGTTTGGTAGTACTCCTTCCTTCTTGATTTTTTGAAAGAGTTTGTGTAATGTAGGGACTATTTCGTTTTTGAATGTTTGGTAGAATTCGTTTGTGAAACCATCTGGTCTTGGGCTTTTGTTTTTGGGGAGGTTTTTCATTACTGTTTCAATTTCACTGCTTGTGATTGGTCTGTTTAGGTGTTCTATATCTTCTTTGTCTAGTTTTGGGTGATTGTATAGTTCTAGGAATTTGTCCATATCCTCTAGCTTGTTATACTTGTTTCCGTATAGATGTAGCTGTTTATAGTAATCTCTGATTATTATTATTATTTTTTTTTGCTGTCTGTTGTGATTTCTCCTTTTTCATTTATAATCCTATGTATTTGTGTTTTCTCTTGTTTTTTCTTTGTAAACCTGACTAGTGGTTTGTCTATTTTGTTTATTTTTTTAAAGAACCACCTTTTGGTTTCGTTAATCTTCTGGATTGTTTTTTTTTTTTTTTTATTTCCATTTAGTTTATCTCTGCTTTGATTTTTATTACTTCCTTTCTTAAACTTTCTTTTGGGGTGTTTTGTTGGTCATTTTCTAGTTCTTTGAGATGTGAGATTAAATTGTTTTTTTGGGTTGTTTCTTGTTTCTTGAGGTGAGCTTGTAATGCTATATATTTTCCTCTTATTCCTGCTTTTGCTGTGTCCCAGACATTCTGGAAAATTGTGTCCTCGTTGTCATTCAGTTCTAGGTATTTTTTAATTTCTTCTTTGATCTCTTCATTGATCCATTGGTTTTCCAGTGGTGTGGGTTTCAGTCTCCATGAGGTAAGAAGGTTTCTTTATTTCCTTTTTAGGATTTATTTCCAGTTTGCCTCCTCTATGATCGGAGAAGAAGGCTGGTACGATTTTGATCTTAGTGTATCTATTGAGGTTTGTTTTGTGGCCTAATATGTGATCGATCCTGGAGTATGTTCCATGTGCACTTGAGAAAAATGTGTATTCAATTTTTCGGGGGTGAAGTGATCGTTAGATATCTGTTAATCCCATGTGGTCTAGGTCTTTATTTAGAGCTTTAATGTCCTTGGTTACTTTTTTCTTCTTGATCTGTCCAATAGAGAAAGTGGGGTGTTGGAGTCTCCTACTATGTATGTATTTTCTTTAATATCTGTTTTCAGGGATGATGATAGTAATAGCTGGATATATTTTGGTGCTCCTTCATTTGGGGAGTATATGTTGAAGATTGTTATATCCTCCTGTTTTATTGTCCCCTTTATCATGGTGTAGTAACCAGCTTTGTCTTTTTTTACCTTCTTAAGTTTGAAGTCTATTTTGTCTGATATAAGTATAGCTGTTCTGGCCTTCTTTCTTGGTCCATTTGCTTGTAGGATTGTTTTCCATCCTTTATTAATGTCTGTTTATCTTTCGCAATCAAATGTGTTTCTTTTGGACAGCAGAAGGTTGGTTTCTGCTTTTTGATACATCCTGCTATGATGTGTCTTTTTTTTTTTCCACATCCCCTCGATCTTTCTTGGGACAATCCATTTTTTTTATTGTTATTTATGTCTTTTACATTTTGTATTCCCCTTGGGCAACCCACCACCAATTCACCCGTGCTCCATCTCCATGGTCCCCTGTATTCTCCTCTCTTTCATTTTGTGCCCTTATCCTCTACCACCCCCCCCACCGCTGAGTGTCTCTCTCCTGGCTTTTAATTGATGTGTTTAGTCCATTTATATGTAGAGTTAATATTGATATACTGTCATTCATATTTGTCTTTTTGTTTACATTTTTGTGATTCTAATCCTTACCTTTTCTGTATTTCCTGGTCTTTCCTCTGTTGATTTTGCCTTCATGGTTTCTTGTAGTAAGTTTTGGAGCGGAGGTTTGGTAGTGATGAATTTCTGTAGTTTCTGTTTGTCAGAGAAGGTCCCCATTCTTTCTTCATAGAGGAAGGAGAGCTTTGCAGTTAGAGTGTTCTTGGTTGACATTTGTTAGCATGTAGTATATTACATATGTCTCTCCATTCTCTTCATGCCTGTAATGTTTCTTCTGAGATATCTGGTGTCAGCCTGATTGGTTGTCCTTTGTAGGTTATTTGTTTCTTTGTCCTAATCATTTTCAATATATTGTGATTCATAGAATGTGAATTCATAGAATTCATAGAATTCTTGATAGTTTTACTGTCATATATCTTGCTGTTTTTTTTTCTTTCTTTGTAATAATTTGGAGATCTTCTGACTTCCTGTTTGTCGATTTTTGTTTCCTTTTTCATGTTTGGAAATTTCTCTTCAGTTATCTCCTTGAGAAGTTTCTCTGTTCCTTTGTCTCTCTCCTCTCCTTCTGAGATTCCTCTGATTCCGATGTTTCCTTTTTTCATAGTGTCAAATATTCTTGAAGTTTTTCCTCATTCTTTTTTCTTCGCTTTACTTTTTCCTTTTCTGTCCTGGTTCTTTCAGTATCTTTATCTTCCAGAGTGCTTATTCTTCCCTCCATGTGTTTTAATCTACTTTTATGGCTCTCTACTAATGTTTGTAAACCCTCCATTTCCTTCTTTATGGATTCATTCTCGTTTTTCAGTTCTTCATATATTCCTCAGTTCTTTATTCCTTTCATTTAATAGTATTATATTTTTTTATTATGGCTATTCTTAATTCTATATCTGTTAGGCAGATGTTATCTTCTATGTCCATAATATTAGGTTCTGAAGAGGGATTTTCTTTCTGTGGTGTATTGTTTTGAGGGTCATTTGTAACTTTTTTTCTTCCTGTTGTTGGCCTTCTGCTTTGCTCTGATCTTAGCATTCCTGTGCTGTTGGTGCCGGCGGGCATGGTTCTTGGTTCTACTTGCTGAGGATTGTTTGTTGTTTCCTAGTGTCTTAGTTGCATTGGCTGTGGCTAGGTATCTCCCGGATTTTCTTTTTTCTCTGTTGAATTTCTGTGTCTCCTGGCGTTTCTCTGATGTGTTTCCAGTTCCGGGTGGAATTAGGGTAGAAAAAGGGGTGGTAGTTTGTAGTAAAAAAATATAAAATAAAAATAAAATAAGTTAAAAATTAAAAAAAAAATATTAAAGAAGAAAAAAATTAAAGAAGGTATTGGGTAGATGTAAACTTGGGGAGTTTTGTAGTCCTTTTGCTTTAGGTTTTGGAGTTTCCAGGTAGGCCCTCTGCTAGGGTTCAACCCCTCTTTCCGGTGTCAGATGTTGCTGTTGTCTTACTGTTGCTGTTGTTATTTTATAGTTGCTAGAAGTCTTTCTGTTCTTTCTCTTTGCCCCCCCCCTTTTTATTTTTCTCCTTTCCCTCAGTGTTTGCCTGGGGTCTCTCCCTGCCCCTGGGGTTATGTCTGGTGGGGAGGGGCCGAGAGTTCTTGATCTTAAGTTTCTTTTCTCCTGCTTGGGCCCCAATACTCCATGAGGGGGTGCAGGGGTGGAGGTTGTGGGCAGCTGTTGTTCAGTGTTTCGCCACCCCTAGATTCTGGGGGGCCACTGTGCAACCTCCTGGACGTTGGGTGTGGGACCATGAGGGGGTACTGGGCTGTAGTCTCCACGAGCTGGAGTTTCCTTTCTGCTGCCCTCCTGGGTACCAAGATGCAGACACTTTGGTGAGGAGGGTGTGGTTGGAGACAGTTCCAGCAGGAGCCTGTATCCCAGGTCAGGTTAGCTCCAGTCAGGTTAGAGCTAACATCAGCTCTTGGTGTCAGATTACAGAGTAGGGAGGAGATTGACGTTGTCTCAGCAATTTTTTCTGCCTGACCGGTTTCTCAGGCCAGTATATCACCTCGCAACCAGTGGGGGATTAGGACCCCACAGGGTGCTGGCAGTTTGTCTTCACTGCTAAGATGTTACCTAGCCCCAGGTGGGGGATGGAACACAGTGACCCTCAAGCTTTCCTGCACTTCGGAGCTGCCATGCAGGGAAGAGAGGGGGCTCGTGGGGTGGGGAAGTGGGGGTCGCGCTCTGTGTTAGTTGGCCAGAGCCCTCCAACCTCACCGCCGTTTCTAACCTTGTATTCAGCGTTGCTCTGTAAACTGGTTTGCCCACCTCTCCTTGCTTTTGTTCCTTTGGTTGGGTCTGGTGTCTTTTCTCTTCTCTTTACTCCGACTTTTTGGTTTATCTTTAAGTCTAAAGCACCCATAGGGATGACTGTATTGTGTAGGGCATCCAGTTCTCCTCAGATTGGCTCTCAAAATTAGGGATTTTTCTCTCCATAAATCTATATTTTGTGGGAGAGCCTGATCCTAGCGTCTGTTTGCCGCCATATTTTGGGGGCGTGTCCGAAAAATAGTTTCAAAAGAGAAAGTATACATTGGAATCACAAGACTGGATGGATTAGAATCTTTATTTTGCAACTTACTAGGAGAGGTATTTGGCAAAGTATGTCTGAGTCCCCTTTGAAAACTGGTACGGAGGCACAGGATACACTCTTCAGATGTATGTTACTATACCTACCACTGAGGTACCGATAGTCCTCAGTAAATTAGACCATGTTCAATTTTTTTCATTGTAATAAAGTTTGATTCTTTTAGCATATTCTCTCTTTCATTCTGGTATCTTCTCACTTCCTGGTTGATTAAATTTTTAATTTGCCTAAATTAAGTTCCATTCTTTGTTCTTTGTAGTCCTACAGGTAAGAAAAATGATTAATTTCAACACAAATTAATTCTACCACCCCTAAACATCCTTCAATATTCTTCTCATCAAACAGTCCCCCCACACACCTTACCAAACACTGATTTGTCTGTACCTTTTTCACTTTTTCCAGATATCATATCAACAGAACTGTATAATGTGTACTTTTTTTTTTAATTTGGCTTCTTTAATTCAAAGTTCTTTCATTTTTCATCATTACTAGTATTCCAGTGTGTAGATGTGCTAATTTTATAGCCATTCACATTCTCAAGAGTATCTAAGCTGTTTGTATGTATTTTTTAATGTTGTTTTGTTTTTTTGTTTTTTTTTAGCAATTGTGACTAAACCTGCTAGAAAACATTCATGTTTTGTGTGGATTCAATTTTCCGAGTCAGTTGAGCAAAATGCATAGGAGCAAGATTACTGGGTCCAGAGTTAGTGTATATTTAAAAGGGCTTCTTATAATGCCTCCTTTTGTATTCCTATCAGCACAAGTTCAAGTTCTTGTGCTGTAGCTTCACCTGCATCTGGCATTGTCATTATTAGAATTATAGTTGTTTTAATGAGTGCTTCAGTGTGCTTTCCCTAACATCTTTTCATATGTTATGTTCCATCCTTGTATCTTCTTTGGTGCCTGTTTAGTCAAGTGTTTTTAAGAAAACTTTTGTTGGGGCCTCCCTGGAGGCGCAGCGGTTGAGTGCTGTGCTGTGGAGCTGTCGGCAGCGCGCGATGCGAGTACGCCCAGCTGGGGAGAATCCCACATGGTGCGGCAGACATCTCCTGCCTCGCCCACTGCTCCCCTCAGCAGGGTATTTCTGATCTGCCTGTTCTGCTCCCCCCTCTGTCTCTGGTGAATCCTCTAGCCGCCTCATGCATCTGGCCTGTACCCCAGCTTGTATGTATAAATAAATAAATCTTTAAAAAAAAAAGATAACTTTTGTTTTTGTTTTCTGAGGGTGTTAAATTCCCACTTAAAATTCTACTAACCTTTTTTGAATCACCATGATTTTATAATTGGCAGTCCCAGTATAATTTCTAGCCAAAGCTCACAAGGGGACAAGACCAAAAGCATGCTGCTATTCTAATTGTAGTAAAGCAGCTGTTTGCTGAAATAAGTGATAGATACTGGTTGGAAAATGTTTGCCAAAGCAATGGACATTTTATTTTGACCACTTAAATGTGATTGTTAACAAATAAAGTATTTGTTGAGAGAAACATGTTTGATTAATGTAAAGAAAGTCAACTTCCAAAAAGGTTAATATGCTTTTATTACACTGGTCAACAAATTTTTACAAAAGTCATATCATTGAAATGAAATTAGTCCTTTCCTATCAATTTGTATGTGCTCAACACAAATATGACAGTCCAATTCTAATTTTGGCTCTAGTTTTTTTTTTTTTTTTTGTAATCTGTAGTAAATTGATGTTTACATCACAAAATGCATGCCAATCACTGGTCAACAAAAGTCATTTTTGAAGTCATGTTACTGAAATAAAATTAGTCATTTCCTATCAATTCGAATGTGTTAAACTCGAATATGACAGTCAAATTCTAATTTTGGCTCTAGTTGTTTTGTAATCTGCAATAAATAGATCTTTACATCACGAAATGCATGCCAATAGTAATAGGCCTACGGTTAATACGTGTAAAAAAATCAAGTCATAGACTACTGTCTCTTGTACAGCTGTTCAGGAGCATCTCTGGGTAGTGTCCACCAGTAGTCAGCCAGCATTGTAGTGGACAATTTTCCCTGGTATCTTTGTTCCATTGATGTGCTATCTTGATGAAAACGTTCGCCATGTTCATCACTAACTATACCACAGTTTTCAGGGAAGAAATCCAGATGGGAATGAAGGAAGTGGATCTTTAGAGACATATTGCAACCAAGTTTCTGATACTGCATCAGCATGTCTTCTACTAGTTCCTTGTAGTTTTCTGCCCTAACATTCCCAAGAAAGTTTGTAAACACTAGGCGAAAAGCATTCCATCCTTGTTTCACATCACCCTGCAGCAAATTGTTGAACCAATCATCTCAATGCAGACGGAATATTTGGGTAAACGATTCTCGACTTCTTTTGTTTCATTATTCTGCCGGAAAGAGGAGGAACCAAGCAGAAGTAACAGTCTTTTAAGTGGTTGCTTGGCTCTCTCCACACCATGGGGACTGCAAACAGCATGGGTGGTCTTTTGCCATTTAACCACTGTGAAAGCTGTATTATACATGTAGCACAGCATCTATGCGGGGTCCAGGGCTTGTCTTGGTCACCAAACTTGCATCCGAAGTAAAGATGATAAGCCTTCTTCACTTGAGAAGTGATCCTTTTCTTCTGGTTGGCAAATGTCACTTCCCCACAAAAAGAGCAGAAATTGTCCACCCTATTAACACAGTTTTGAGGCATTACTGTTCTGTATGGTGCCTAAATGGATAAAATCATAACAGTTCTATGGAACAGTAGCTTCGGCTGTGTCACACAAATCTGAAATATTTTCATTGCTCAGCCTTTCCGACATGACTTTCTATAGTGCACTGTTGATGTCAGCTTACTTGAGCAGCCACCTGGCAGTAGTATTGCATTGCATCAGAAAATGATGCAGTCAACTCTGGATATTGTGTGGATGATGGTATTATGAAATGTGATACAATATTACATCATTCTAGGCTGATTTAGGATGTTGTTGCATTCCTACTGGATGGTGAAACATAAAATAAATTATATGCAATGTCTTCAAAATGAGAGCTAATAAAAATTTTTCAGGATTATATTCATGTTCAGCATGCCAAGATAATACAGATCAAGGCCTTTTAAAGTCTGTTATGATCTTACTGTTGACCGGTGTTGTTATAACAGTCATTGCTTGAAATCAAACTATATGAGATTATGTAGTAAATATTTCTATGTTAATGAAAGTTTATAATTTTAGGGATCAGAGCTACTTTTAATTATTGGGAAATAACTTACATATAAAATGTAAAATATTTACATTAACTTTAATAGAACATGTAATTTTTGATCTACTTTATTTGATCTTGTGAACATATATAGGAATGATTCCATATTTTATATTACCATATTATAATGACACATTATGATACATACAGTATTTACTACATTGAGTTAAATCACATTTAATCATATATTAATGTATAGCCTTTTTAGAATTTCCTACATATGTGTCATTTGTTCTTTAATTATTATACTCTGAGATTTAGATATTTTCTGACAAGTGTTTATTATAAATAATTCTCTCACATAATTACCATCTGGCATAAATTATCATATTTAACTGAGTAAATGATGCTACTTCCAAAATTATTACTAAATCTTTTTACTTTACCTAAGGGTTATTTATCTGATTTAGCACATTCACACTCTTCTTTATACACATCTTTCTTCAGTCACTGTGGCGTTATATCCAGTAAACACATTGTGAGTTAACTGCATAAATTAAATCATTATAATTTCAGGACCATCTTTATCCAAAAGAAGCTAATCATATGGACACTGCAGAATGTTAACTGTTCACACTCATAATCAGAGGCTGACTGGGAGGTGTGGCTCACTGTTTCTTCCCAGCCTCACAGGGGAGGATCATACCACATATTACTGGGAAAAGATTAGAATGCATGTACCTTTTCTACTGAAAACATTATCAATTTCATGGCATTGAAAAATCCTAAATCAGACAACAGTAAATTAGTGACTCCATATTTATTATTTGATATCTGACAAGATGTTTTTAAAATGCTCACAGAGTGGATAAAATCTGTTGACTGCCTTAAATAAGGCACAGTATTCAGTGTATCTAATTATCCATACTTAATTTTAACAAACTTTTATTTGCTCAGTTTATGTAAGTTGTAAGTAAGACTATAGCTTGTACTGTTGGTTATTTTGTCCCAGATATCACAGGATCAAAAGTGAGGTACTAGCTGACTTGGGTTGATCTTGTCTCTGGAAAAGAATATGCACCCAAATTTTCTTAGGTTTTTGGCAGAATTAATTTTCTCATGGTTGTGAGACTTGAAATCTTTGTTCGCCATCTGAATATCAATCAAGTACCACCCTTATCTCTTAGACACTGCACTCAGATTCATGCACTTGTTGCATTTTTATCTCATCTGCAATGGCTTGTCAAACTTTTCTTACTTTTGGAATTATGCTTCCTCTT
The DNA here is from genome assembly GCA_004024925.1 of Scalopus aquaticus. Lineage (NCBI taxonomy): Eukaryota > Metazoa > Chordata > Mammalia > Eulipotyphla > Talpidae > Scalopus > Scalopus aquaticus. The sequence continues at coordinate 8,803 of PVIJ01007719.1, forward strand.
CTACTGCCTCTCTCCTCCTCCTGCATTGCTGCTCTCTTACTCCAGCCATAGAAAGTTCATTTTTTATTATTCCTTATTTTTAAATTAAACTTCTCCAGATAACCCATAATCTCCCTAATTTAAGATCCTTAAAATTAATAAAATCCTCAAAGTCCCTTCTGCTATGAAATAGAATATTCAAAGGTCTGGGGGGTAGGGCATAACGGTCTGTGGGTGACTGTTCTCCCTGCCACATTTAGGCGAAAAACTAAGACTACCAGAATGTGATCGATGACAGATATTAAAGATATTTATGCTCCTATCTAAAATTTGCATACAAATTTAACATAAAATAATAAATTCATTAAGTAACTAATAATATACTAATCAACTGATAGCAAAAATAAAAATCATTATATATTGGAAACTATATTTTTCACTCAACGTACATTTATAATTTGAAATGTCTTTAAATTATAACTGAATATAAATGCAGATATAAAATATGGATTTTAAAGGCATTCCACAGTTAGGTAATTTTTAATAAAATGCATTAATTACATAAATACATTAACTTTTTTGTCCTTGAGCACCTGTATTATAAAAAGAAATGGAATAGTAACTATCATTGTGATTTACAAGTTGCTTTATTGCTTCTACTGCTTATGTTAGATCATTGGTAGCATTTGCTTTATTTAGCAATAATTATGTTAGGTCATTTCAATGAGTGGAAATAAACTAGTTTTCTAAGTCAAAAATTTATCTGTATTAAAAAGCATATGTGAGTTCAGGCGTGCTTACCTGGACAAAATCCCAGTGAGTGTTGGATCTTTAGCTGTGAATTGAGATGGTCCAATCATGTCCATGACAAAAAAATCATGGAAACTCTGCCATCCATAGTGGGAACAATTTAATTGCAATCAGGCTTCTGACCAAAGAGACTGAAAATTAAGTATATTTGATATTGTCTGTAATGCACTACTTCTATTTCTCTTTCTAAATTATGCCTCCTACCTGAAGGTACTTTAAAGAAAATCCACCAAGAATCAGCAAAATACTGACATTATGACTTCATGATTTTAAGCTTTAAAAGCACTTTCTCTGAGTTTAGTTGATGCACTTGTATTATATATGTACTTGAATTCCCTCTATCATCTTGGCAATGACAGTAGACAGTGTTCTTTTTCTGGGATTTTGTGAATTGTCAATCTGGAAATAATTACCGTTGGGAGGGGAGGAAATTGGAGGTTCATAAGAAATGTCCGCCTCCTATGTAGTGAGTGACATGGTATTTCATTTTGTTAAGAATTTCCTGTTGGTTTTGTAAGTGCTTCATTTACCCGAGGTAGGACATGAAATGTGAATTAGAATAGGTTTAGGTCATTAGACAACTCTGTATGTTATGGTATTTAATGCTAGCTTCTCTAACAACCCAGTTATATCAGTGATAGAATATTTTAAAGGTTTACTTCTTACCCACAGTCTCATTAGTGGCTCAGAAATCTAGTTTCTTTTCCTTTTTTGATGCTGACAGATTAAATGTGTGATGTAGGGTTTTTTCCCTTCACATTCTGAACTGAATCACCTATACTTAGAGAAAAGGCTGAAAAATACAGTTTTCCCCTTGAGTCCAATAAGAGTATATGGAAATGCTTCCTCAAAACCCAACTTATTTCCTCTATAATCAGTTAGTGACATTGGGATCAATGTGATGACTAAATTTGGAAACCAATACTAAGAAGCTGGAAATTGGTAGCATCTACATGATGATATTTATAGGCAGTGAGCAGAGACACTGAAGGGTATGAGAAGGAGTACAGGACTCGATGATCTCCACTCCTGACTGCTTTGTCGTAGAACAAGAATAGAATCTACTGATTATGTGGCATATCTGAGACACCATAGACTTAATATGGCATTCTTTGCCTCATTTCTCACCCCCGAAGCCTGATCTCTGTGGAATTTGAGTGAGTTGAATTTCTGTTGAGCTTTGAGGGGAGCCATGAGAAACTCTGCCTCAGTGCCAGTTTTTTTTGATATTGGTGGCTCCATATTAAGCTGTTGTGATTGTAGCTTTCCTTCAGTGGGTGTTTAGCAATGGTTATGACACAATGGCATTTGGTAGCACTTTCCTGCCTTTGTCCCTCAGTTTGTGGTGAGGATAATGGTTTCCTCCTATTATTTGAATCTTTCCCCATGTCCTTGGTTGAGCCATAATTCTACCTAATCACATAGGTAATTTTTGCATTATAATTTCTTCTTTAAATTCTAGGATAAGTCTTTTTTCCAGGTATGTTCACTTCCAATACTATTTGAAACTGTGTCTTTGTTCCAGTGCATTCCAAAGGACAGTCCAGATTATATTCGTATGTAAGCTTGTGTGTGAGTATATATGTATGTGTATATATGCATGTACATATATATATATATAATTTCACTTGTTAAATTCAACATATTTATAAAATGTAACTTGATAGGAATAAAGTATAGTGTTTCCCCAATGGGGAGACTTTTAAGTTAATGCCAATTAATGTCCTCTATACACTATCACAAATACAGTTTATAAGAGAGAAAAAAAGTCAGCTCTTTCTGAAAGACAAGAAGACCATTACTTATAGATTTCTTTTTTTTTTTTCAAAGATTTATTTATTTATACATACAAGCTGGGGTACAGGCCAGAGGTGTGGGGTGGCGAGAGAGTTCACCAGAGACAGAGGGGGAGCAGAACAGGCAGATCAGAAATACACTGCTGAGGGGAGCAGCGGGCAAGGCAGGAGAGTTCTGCCGCACCATGTGGGATTCTCCACGCTGGGCATCGAACTCACGTCGCTGCTGCCGACATCTCCACAGTGCAGTGCTCGATTGCTGCGCCACCAGGGAGACCCCACTTATAGATTTCTTAATGGAAAACCTTGGTCTTGCTTTCTCTATATATCTATTCATCTATCCATATTTGTCAGAGTTCTCCAGGGACACATAATATATATAATACTACATATTATATATAATATCTATGATCACATGCATATATATGCATTTATATATAAACAGACACAAAAACACAGAAATGCAATAATCATGTTCACATCTGTGGGGATGGAAGTCAAAATCCACAGGGCACAGGGGGTAGCAGGATGACCACAGAGGATTAGTTGACACTGTAGTCCTGAGTAGACAGGCAGTCTAAAGTCAGGATTCTTTTCCAGGTGACCTTAGTCTTTTTCCCTTCATGGCCTTCAAAGGATTGATAAAGTCCACTCATGTTACTTGCTTTACTCAGTCTACTGATTTAAATCTTAATCACATCTAAAACATAACTTAACACCAACATATTGCCCAAAGGTGTGGATGCAGTAGTTTAGGCAACTTGACACATAAAATCATCCATCATTCTGTCAATATTCTATCATTGTATATCTATTTAATATTAGATTCCTATTGTTGGTAAATAATTGCTACAAGCTTATTTGTTTAAAAGTATAAGTTTTATTATCTCACTTTTGGAGATTAGAATTTGGAAATGTCTCATTGGGCAGAATTCAGGTTATTGACTTAGGTTCAAAGGAAAAATGATTACATTCCTTTGGGTGGGAAGACTTTATTTGAATATTTCATTGATTTGGAATTGTTTTTACTGCTAACTAACGAGAGAATATTATCAATACACTAAGTTCTTTCTATATAATTCACTTAATAACAAAAAATTACAAAGTTTAAATAATGTGATCTTCATAACTACTATAGTGATATTGATTAATGATAAATAAAACTAGCGGTAAGCCAGTTGTAATATACCTAGATAAGGAATGTTTAAAATCTACCTGATTTAAAATAAAACTAAAAAGATCATAACTATAATAGGTAAAGAACTCTAATTTATGCCCTCACGCACAAGTAAAATTAGAAATACAACTTCTTATGTAGTTGTATCACACTTTCTTATAATTAATATTTTATCATCAGTTTTCTTTATTAAGCTTTGATCTCTTTGAAGGCAGAGATAGTCATTACTTTTTAACACAAATGACTAATGCAGTGTCAAATTATTCTACAAGTGTTAATTAAATGTTTGGATATGTATGCTAATTTATTGTCTTAAATAATAAAGATTATTTTAGCATAACCTTTATTAGAGATAATGAACATTTCCTTCTCAGAAGATCCACAGGAGGTCCTGTATTAAATTTTCTATTAGGAGATTTGACTAAATCCACTGACCTTTAAGTCATGTAAACTAGTGTTTGAATCCCAGTTCATTCACTGAATAGTTGTACAAAATTCTGTTCATATTTTATGTGATTGTATAATTCCCATGAATTTTAAAGGAGACAATAAGCCATGCCCATCCTACATAGTGCGTTGGCAAACAGACACCTTTTCAGTTCTATTTCTTTACACAGCAATTTAATTTCTAAATTGGCTCAAATTTCACTAACCTCGTAATACTTAACAGTATACCATGGGATTCATACGTGTGTGTGTGTGTGTGTGTGTGTGTGTAAGCCTGTATTATTATTGAGGTGCCAAAAGATACCAACACTCAGGAGTGAGAGAGAACGCGAGATAAATTGGGTCGTTTTACATACCACTGCTAAGATTTTGAAACCATTATTAGTCTCTGTTTAAAGTTCAGGAAAAGAGTGGCTGATGAATGCTACAAGGTAGAAACAAGATCTATAGTAAATCTTTTTATTTATTTATTTATTTTTTAATTTAGATTTATTTATTTATACATACAAGCTGGGGTACAGGCCAGAGGCGTGGGGCGGCGAGAGGGTTCACCAGAGACAGAGTGGGGAGCAGAACAGGCAGATCAGAAATACACTGCTGAGGGGAGCAGCGGGCGAGGCAGGAGAGGTCTGCCGCACCATGTGGGATTCTCCCCAGCCGGGTGTTGAACTCGCATCACGGTCTGCCGACAGCTCCACAGCCCAGCGCTCAACCGCTGCACCACCAGGGAGGCCCTCTATAGTAAATCTTGAAGAAAAAGCTGAGTGTGATCAGTAATCTTGTTTTACATTGTTTCCTTGAGGCAAACGTGGTGTGCTGTTTTGTGTATGTTATTTTTTTTTAATTATTACCAATATTTTAATCTTGGGTAAAATCACACAGTGGACACTTCCCACTTGGTCCATGGGAGAGTTATGGGGCTCAGTTATCACCCACGATTGCTGACAGGGACAGAATGGAAGGGTCTTTTACAGGCTTGTAAACACCTGTGTTTAGGTAAATGGGATATGTATAGATGTAGGAGAAGGGAGGGGGTGTGGAAAATATGTTTAGGTACTTCTGTTTTTATATATGAAGGAAACATGGACTCCCATATTCTGAATGCAATCTTGCTAAAAAATATAAAAATAAGCCACTGTTATTAAGCATTTGAAGAAAAAGTACACTGAGGTCCAGGACACTGAAAAATGGAAAAAAAAAAAACACTGAATTGAAGTATCTTTGTGGGGTGCAGTGATTATCTACCACTTGTAGATAGAAAGGGGGCTGCTGACAAGTTACAGGTAGAACAGAAATGATAAATCCAAAGGTGGTAAAGACGACTCTTCCTTGAAGTACGACACCATTGACCTATAGTTCTTTTCATCCAAGTACTCTTTAAGGGCAGAACTGAAATTCTATTTACAATGTTTTTGGAAATTATTCTTCAGCCTTTGCTTTAATATTTCAGAAAGAAAGAAATAGATGTTTCCTAAGTCAGCCACAGTTGGAATGAATCAGTGTCCTTTTGGTTTGTTCAAATTATCGGTCTTTTATTCATTTCCTCATTCACAGGTCACAAGGGATTCCAATTACCGACTAGAATGCTTTCTCTTGGGTTTTTGTACTTTTTACAATTCAAAGTAGAAACTCTTATACTTACGTTTCTTTATGCTCCCTTGAAGTCAAGCCACAAGCTCTTGCACTGGTAATAGCTTGCATTTCCTTACAGGTTACTCTGCCTTCCAGTCGGATACTTTAGATACCACATTGTTCTTAGTTGCCTTTTTAAAAGTGTCTTCTAGCCCATGTATTTCAAAGATAAACAATACTATTCAGTGACCTTAGACATTCTTACCTCTCATGCCTAGGTAAGTAGAAACACGTTTCATATATACAGTTCCACTTGCGGTGAATCTAATCTAGTCAGGAAAATGAAATCAAATTCCCTGTTTTCCTCAGTGCCCTCCTGCCATAAGTGTTGCCTTCTTTCTTTCTTTCTTTTTTTTCTTTCTATGCAGGGCAGTAAGTTAGAAAATTAAAAAAAAATGAATCTAGGAAACTAAATTATTTACAAAAATGTTAGTTTAACTTACATGTGAAATTTTAAACACTCAGTAATGACAAATTTCTTTTTCTATATCCTGATAAATTAGGTTTGAACAGTTTATATACACTGACCTTGGAAAATAATGTTCAATGAATTTTTAAATTTACATCTCAGAGGTTGCTTTTACTTTACTACTCAAAGATATTTAATGAGTGTTGAGACTAATTTTTCTAATTTATACTACCATATTTCTGATATCCTATTGCAACTATTAAACTGCTTATTTACTGTACAAGAAAGTTTCACCTCTTGGTTTAATTTTACCCAGTAAAATCAATCTTTAAAATTTAAACTCTGGTTTTAATTTTCCAACTAATGAATACCGATTGTGAAAACCTTTACTCGTGGTAATTCCTGGAAACTGAAGAACTTGTAACTGTGATTAGTAACTAATGTGTTAACATATTTTATGAAAATGACCCATTTCTGTTTTTCTCCCTATTAGATCATAATTCCAAAATGGCAGATCGAGGTTATAGTTATTCTTAAATATCATGTGTAGTATCTGTTATATATGAAATAGTCAATTTTTTATGCAGTAGGAGAAGGAATTAGTGATGTTCAAAATAGTGATAAAGCAGAGTTTTCTTTCATAAGTGCACATATGTAGTAAATTTCTCCATCCTTGTTTTATATTCATTCATTCTCCAATGCATTTACTCAGTTATATATATTTTTGACTTTTAAAAATTTTTCACCAGTTGTACATCATAGTAATTAAATTATTCAAATTCACCCCCTCCCATTTTCTAAATCATACTTTAAATGTTGTTGCTTGGATGGTTTTATTTATATTTTGTTTCCATAATTAGTATTAACAGCAACCTGGCACTCCTTTCAGCTCAAAAAGTATCTCTATTTCTATATTACTGTATGCAAATTAATCTCACGGAAATAATTTATAATAAAATATTACATATGACAAGTCTGATTAGGCCTCAGAGCACATGATTAGAATTTGTAATTTGCTTATAAAAGAATCGGTGAATAGGAACCTATGTAACTCCTTATTTTATTGTTGTTTGAAAGTTTAGTGATAATTTGACTATCAAAAAAGAGACTGAGAGATAATTTGTGGGTTATCAGTAAAGATGCATGTATAGAAAGAAGGCAGCAGGGAAGCTGAGCTTGAGTGTGGCGCCTTCATACTCAGTAAAATAAGCCAGAAAGAAAGAGAAAAATATCGAATGGTTTCACTTATAACAGGACAGTAAGGAAACCAAATAGGAGAGAGACACTCAGTGGTTGGGGGCAGGTGGGGGGCAGGGAGAGGGGAGGAAAAGGGCACAAAATGGAATAGAAAAGAACACAAGGGACCATGGGGATGGATCACAGGTGAATTGGTGGTGGGCTACCCAGGGGGAATACAAAATGTAAGAGACATAAATAACAATGAAAGTATATATTAAAAAAAAAAAGATATTTTTAACAGGAAAAAAAAAGGCAGCAATGATGCTAAGAGGCAGAAATATGCCTCAAATGGTTCAAATCAGATTACATTTGGACCAGCATATTAAATTTAGAGTAGGACCTATAGTGTATAAATTCATTTTATTCCCCTTGAGGAAGCATATACAAAATACAGATATTAGCCATTCTTTTATTGTTGTCATCAAAGAGTTTGCCTTCATTGTTTTTATTAAAGAGAGAAGTTACAGGATATTACTCTTAAACTTTAGGATAACAAATATATGACTTTTACATTTAAAATTGAGGCATTAAGTGTCTTTTGAGTCCCTGTGATTACTTTTTAACATGTTTTCAGACTACAAATAAAAAAAGTGAAGATATGGAATGTTTTTTTTCCAGTCTTCTTTTTCAGTACTTGTATATTTCCACAGAATGGATGGATGTATATGTAATAATTGAATTAAAAAATGGTCTGAATATGCCATTTGAAGAGGTGATATTTTTGCATTCAATTTAGTGTAGAATATGGATTCAGGTAGCATATATCCAGTTCTTGGTTTCTGAAATATGTACGTTTTTGTTTGTTGCAAGACTGTTCGTTCTAGGGAGAAGGATGATCATTGATGACTCTATCCTTTTAGAACTATTAGAATTACTTCCTGATGGCATATTTCTGCTTTACTGAAGCCCCAGAGGTTAAATCAATGCTGGTTCTGAGCAACTGCTAAGTGTTTGTTTAATGAAAACGTGATTGACGGTATGACTGTACACAACCTAATGAACTTTCCTTTAGCTTTCTGTATGGTGTGTTTGTGTCCAAACCTTGGGAAACAGGATTATAAAGTAAAGGTCTTGTGATTTCAACAGTTTGTAACATTGAAATTTCCTCTGCATGTCACTTGTACATTCACTAGCCATTTCAATGGTAAAGTACATTTGTAATTTTTTTCAGATATTTCAAAAAGCTTAGTATTTCAAAAGACAGTAGGTAGTCAATTTAAGCAGGGACAACATGTTAATGGGGGAAATGTGTGGTTTGTTAGAGGCACAATGAGTATCTGGAGACCTTCAGGTGTGAAAGTGGTGCAGCCTTGGAACCTCTCTTAGCAGAGTAACAGCTCTTGTGCATAATGACATGAACTTGAAATTGTGTTTACAACTTTCATTCACATCCCTTTAAGTCAACAGATATTAACTCTGAGTCTATTCTATGTAGTATCTTTTGCTAGGCATGATGGAGAATATCTTTTGGTAGAATAACTAAGAGAGCATGTCAGAGATAGTATTCTTGTTCAAAATCTTGTAAGAAATGTGTTGTTTGTGCATATTTCAGCTTATACATCATGTATTTTATAAAAGGAAATCTAGTAACTGTCCCAATACTTTGTGTTAGATTTCAAAATCAAGGAGATCAACAACAGTAATAACAACAGAGTTTCTTGCAGGAATATTCTTGGCTAGTTTTAGTTACTGAAATCTAGTTGAATCATTAAAGGATTGAAAATATTTGACAGAGCCGAGGTACCAGATATGGTTCTAAAAATAGAGTGTACTATAAACATGAAACCCTTAAATCCAATGATGGTAACAGGTGCAGCTTTAATGAAATACATTAGCATGTTAAAATAAACAAAGCTAAACATAGTCAGATGGATAATGATCAACATCTTTATTTACTGAATTCCACAGCAAAGACTAAAGATATCAGAGAAATGTACCTTTAAAATGAGATATGCAATTTCAGGGATGCTATTATAGCTTTTGTAGATTTTAAAACAGTTCATTTATATATATTTTTTTCTGTCTGCACAGTTAGAACATGAAGAGCTGATGAAATTATGTACTTGAAAAAAATAAGTTTTCGAAGTCACAAAATAACTATGCAAAGTCTCACTTATTAGAGAACACAAACACAGCACACAAAATTGCTCCTGTGACATAGCTAACAAATAGCCAGATGAACCCTTTTCCCATGTCCAAGGTCATGTCTTCCAGCCACTTGTCCTATAAGGTACATTAGGAAATTTTCCTTAGGAAGACTTTTTGGCATATAGAGAACATTCGTATTGAGAGAACCCTGGATATATCATTGTGTTAGTGAATTTGCTGTATTTCTTGAAATTTTTGGTAGAAAAGTGAATGTTCAGGAAGCTTGTGATTATCTGACAATGGTGTGGAATGAAAGCCCTTGAAATTGGTATGTTTTGAAAGGTGAGACTGATAGCTTCAGTGTATTGCCAAAGGCCATGTGTGTGGAACTTGTATAGCCTGGAGAAAATACAAGGGTACCGGAAACCTTGATAATGGGGGAAAAAAGGAAATCTCTTTCCCAGGTACTTGCTTGGGTTAGGCAAAAAGAAATTGCATTTGGCAATGTCAAAAGTCAATGTGCTGACCTACATCATTTCAGAAGATGATGATTATGTTGTGTTTGGCCAATGTAAAACTATCAGTTTATCCTTACAGCCCATTCCTTTGGTGCCTTGGTGGGTCAAATAAATTCCTACAGTTACCACCAGACTTTAAATCTTTCTATGATTTAAGGGTAAAGGAAGCATATTTTCAATTTCAGGATAGATTTTTTAAAAAATAACAAGATGATTGGCAAGTTAAAGTAACAGTACTAAATAAAACAGGCGTAAAATAGTTAAATTATAAACTCAGTTATGTCTTAGAATTCTGCCTTTGAAGGAATGCTTCAAACTTTAGCAACAACATGAAGAAGGGGGAAATCACCTGAAAAAAGGTGTTCAAGCTCATATTGAAGAAATATGTCTATGCTTTCCTAAAGCATACATGTTATTAAGAGAAGGTAAAATTCAGAAAGAAAATTGTAGCATACATTTTAATAAATTTGAAAGTATACATCATTGGAAATTGTTCTAGAGTATAACATTAGACTACTATAGCCAAGCAGCTACACATTCTTTCCCAGAGCAAATAACATCTTTTTTTTTTTTAAAGATTTTTATTTATTTATACATACAAGCTGGGGTACAGGCCAGAGGTTTGGGGTGGCGAGAGGGCTCATCAGAGACAGAGCGGGTAGCAGAACAGGCAGATCAGAAATACATTGCTGAGGGGAGCAGCGGGCAAGGCAGAAGCGGTCTGCCGTGCCATGTGGGATTCTCCCCGGCTGGGCGTCGAACCCACATCGCTGCTGCCAACAGCTCCACAGCAGAGTGCTTAATTGCAGCGCCACCAGGGGGGCCCCACAAATAACATCTTAATAAGTAATTTTTAATTTTAAGATAATTTTCCATCTTTCTTTCTTCCCTGTCTTTATTATTCCCTTATTTCAGATTATTTGTTTTGTGAAAAACTCAGTTTAAATATCTTGAAAAAGCATATTTACAACAATTCAATACCAAAGTCAAGTTCATAAGTGGTAAGTTGCAGTTGGTTCTAGCAATCCACCAAATTTCATTTCCCACTGAAACTACTTTCATTTGAAAAGCATTGCCAAACAAATCTACTCCTTTGGTTAAATTGTCCCTTTTCCTCAGCACTAACCCAATTGTGAAAAAGGAAATAGAAAAATAAATTTGAAAAAAGTCTTCACTAGAAATCAATAGTCTTGATAAATGGAGCAGGCAGTAATACTGCAATACTTCTTAGTTTAAATAAAAACAAAAAGGAAACAATACAAAATTAAGTAAATTATTTGGTAGTACAGTTCTTCAAAACACAGGTTTTTATTTCCCTGCAAAGAACACATACTGTGTGCTTATCTTACCCTATCTAGCTCAGGATCTCAGAAAATAAAGTATATAGAAGCAAATAAATACACAGCTGACTTAAGATCAACATGTAGAATAAATGAGGGAGGGGGATAGGGCTCATTTACTGAGATACTGAAGTTGCTTTTTTCTGCAGCATTATACAGTATATCATTTACCCTACATTTCATACCCCATATAACACATGTACATGATAAACAGAAAATAGCATATATCCCCAAGATTTTTTCAAACTCTCATGCATATCCTGGTATGCTGTGTAATTTGGAAGTCATGAAATTAGTATGTGCTACTCCAGTGGTTAGTTTATATTATATGGCACAGTTGACTAAGAGAGATTACCTTGGTGGCACTGACCTAATCAAACATGGCTTTAAGAGGAGACAATCTTGTCTTGAGTGGTGAGAGAAGATGCAGTGAGAAATTCATGCACAAGAAAAAAATTACACTTATTTGAACATGGAAGGGGCCATGTGACAAGGGCATATTGGTGGCCTGGCAGGAAAGAGACTGGCCTCTACCCCAGAAGAAACAAGGATCCCAGTGCTACAGTTCCATTGATAAGAACTGAGTTCTGCCAACAGGAAGAATAAAGCTGATTTTTCCCTGGATTATTCAGTTGATGTTTGGCCAGTATCTTGCTTTTAGCCTTATGACATCCTCACCAGACAACCAACCTATAGTTGACTGAACTTTTGACCTATGAAAACATTGAGATAATAAATTTGTAATTTTATGGCAAGGTTAGTGGTGATTTGATAAGTAGCAATATAAAGTTAATACATGTGCATATATACGTTTATATCAAGTGAATACATTTTTGTTAACCATTAGTTAACTGATATATTTTAACAAATTTATTAATAAGTTATAAAAGAAGATAGACAAATTGGTAAGTTTTAACAGCTGTAAAAAGCTACTAAATCACCACCATCAAAATATTTCTATCACCAGGAAGTATTTTTTAGTGTCACTTTTGCAATTTATCCTTTTCTCCATAATCAGCTCTAAAAATAACTGATCTGTATTTGCTCAGATTATTAGCTTGCATAATAAAATTTTATATGAATATTATTCAGTATATATTCTGTGTGGCATTTTTCATTCAATATAAGCAGGATTCTGAGGCTGATCAAAGTTGCTGTATAGATCTATTGATATGCCTGATTTTATATATTAGTTATCTACTAATATTTAGTTTCTAAGTAAAATAAAAATTCTGGGTAAGTTAATAGGGATATTTGGTACAGGCTTTTTATGTTCTCACTTTTCTAGGTAATGCTTAGAAATTGAAGAATGGCATGTATAATAGCTATTCATGTAATTTTCCTAGAAACATCAAATATTTCCAAAAGTGTTAATACTAAATATGTCGTTAGCTTTTCCTTCTCCTTACGTTTTATGTGGCACCCCTTCTTGTAAAAATAAACTCTTCTAAGTATAGGGTTTTCATCCTCCCCTCATTCTTCCACAGCCTGTGGAATTTATACCAACTGTAATTTCTTCACATAGGATTTGTGTTCCTATCTCTCTCATGTTCCCTCTAGATCCTCTCTGCTCCATCTGTTTTTCTTGATGCTGCCTCATAGGTCTCCCATCTTATCTTCACCTTTTAAAAATATTTTCTTTTTTTTGGTAGAATTTTTGGATCCTTTCCAATACTCTATCTTTCCTCTCACTTAATTTTTTCCTCAAATTGAGTCTACATTCAGACCCTCTATTTCATTTATTTTATTTAGTCTAACTGTTGCATTCTTTATACAAAAAAAGTATTTCTTTTTATATATTATTATATATTATGTTATATATTATATATTTTATATATGAACACACACAAGTTGGTGGGCAACCTAACTTTTGCTGAACTGAATATTTCACACACACACACACACACACACACACACACACACACACAGAATGTATTTCTGTAATTTCTTTTTGGAGCTTTTTAAAATATTTTCTTTACCTAGCTCTCTGTAGTTTTTTCTACCCATTGCTCTCGTAATTTAGTAAGCATCATTAAGATAGTTGCTCTGAGGTCTTCTCTTAGTATTTTTCGTAATTTTGCTGTATTAGAAATGTTTTTCCCAGGGAATTGTCTTGATCATCAAATGTGGTGATTCCCTGCTTCCTCCTTATGTTTGGTATTCTGTATTTCTATGGATTAAGTTAAATAAATTTTCTTTCCAGTCTTGCTGTGATGATCTTGTAATCAAATGGAAGGTTTTGGGATATCGGCCTAGAGGTTTGGCCTTGGATGCTGCGCTTTCTGCTGCTGTTGTTTCACGCCAATCAAGATGACAGGAACTCAAGTTTCATCACATAGTGAGGACCAAACAATAAGGTCTATAGGGCAGGGGCTAGGGATGTGGGACGTGAATGGGTTGCTATTGTATAGTGCCAAGGATTTGCGTCTTTCTGGGTGCGGTAGTTAGTTGTGCAGAGGGAGGGGTCTGTAGCCACTCTCACCCATGGCACATTGCCACAGCAGAACTTTTCCAGTAGCCTGAGACTCTGATACCTCATGTGCAGACTAGCTCTGATATCAGCAGACTTTGCAAGCAGAGTTAGTTTCTTTTTTTCTTTTCCCTAAATTTCAAGCAAGAGTAGAATGAGTAGGGACAGTGGACTTGGTCTATAGTCAAGCACTGGGGGTAATTGATAGTTCAGAAAAAGTTAGGTTGCCTAGCACCTTGTAGAGGCCAGGTAGGGCAGGGACAGTTTTTTGTGGACCCAGGGGATTTTGCCAAAGGTAAGACAATCATTCCCTTCCAACAGGCACTACAGAGAGATTTCCCCTTATAATGTGTTCACCCCTGGTGATTACAGTATATAGGTGAGGCTAGGAATTCTGCAAGGTACTCAGTCACAAGAGCCAGCTTAAAGCAATTCCTGGACTGCTTAATCCTTTCAGTAGGACTTGAAGGTAGAATTTTCCCCCTGAGATTCAGGCAAAAGTAGAAGACAGATTGGAGACAGCTGATGCAGGAGGGAGATGGTTGGACCGCAGGTGGGCACAGTGGATAGTGCCTTCTCAATTGCAGGTAAATTGCCCAACAGCCTGCAGCACTCAGGCAGAAGAGGGGTGGGTGGCCCACTATAGAAATCAATGGACTTTGCATTTTGATATTTGTGTCCTTTAATTTTACTGATTTATTCATTTTAACAGTTTTTCGGCATAGTTTTTATGGGGTACTATATACAAGATCATATCATTTACAAACATAATTTTGCCTCCTTCAGAACTGGATTCCTTTTGTTTCTTTTTCTTGTTTAATTGCTCTTGAAAAGATTTCCAGTACTATATTTAATATAAATGGCTATACTGGGCATCAAAGATTCTCATTTTCCATTAATCATATATCAATATGATGTTATCTATGGACTAATCATGTTCTATATTATGTTGAGGTAAGTTCCTTCTAAACCTAGTTTGTTAAGGGCTTTTATTATCCAAGTCTACTGAATTTTATCAATTTTTTGTGTATATTGATATGATCACATGAGTTTTATCATTTATTCTGTTATTATGGTTTATCATATTTTTGTTGATTTGCAAATGTTGAACTAAATTTATCCCAGGAATAAATTTAATTTTTAAATAATAGAGGTTAACATTTAAGATTTAAATTAAAATTTTGTAACTTAAAGTATCATAAAGAAATAAATGATAAACACATTTTTAATATTCATATGATTAATTCCAAGCTAACATAAACTGCCAGTGGTTGAAGAATATATGTTGAAATGTCTGTGAGAGGGTAAGGAAACCAATGCCAAAAAAATAAAAATAAGCTATGTGTTCTTCATTAATAAGATTCAGTGGCCACCCCAGTGTTTTCATTAATATGAATTAAAATCTCCAAGAATAAGGACATTGAGCTAGGGAAGTGCCAAAAATGAAAAAGTGACCTGAAGTATTACTCCAGACCCTCATTAAGAAAATATATAATATGGAATGACAGTTTCTTGATAGATGTGAAAAATATTTTTGAATATATAAATATGTGTATTTTTATGATTTTAGTTTTAAAATTTTCTAATTACTTGTGTTGATTACTACTATCTGAATATGTAATAAGAAAATATCTTGAGAATTCTTTTGCATTTTATAACACAAAAAATAGCAAGAACATTGAATTAATTGAATAATTTTAATAGAGAATAAATTTGTGCTCATAACTATCAACTTGGGAAAAATGAAAATATTGAGGCTCATCCTCCAATTTCATTAAAAGTTAATAAAAACACATATCTCAGATTGACTTGGTGATGGGATGGAATTTTTGTTCAAGGTGCTCTGATGGTAGAAAGAATTATCACTTTCTTTTGAAAATACTAAAGAAAAAAAAAGCACACAGTATGTTATTTGATTTAGTTAAGTAAGAGGTTCATGTGATGGAGTTGTCTTCAGTGATTCCAGATTCATTTTTTTGCAGCATTCTCCTGAAATATGATTAGGAGAACTATTCCACATAGACATCTGGGACACTTAATGAAGCCATATGTTATTTTTAATTGCACATTTAGATAAGCAAAATAGCTAATGTCATTTAGGACTGTGTTTGTCTTTTTATTTTTTCAGTTTGTGTTGGCAGTATTTTATTTGCCTTGATTGCGCCTGCTATACCCTCCTTTATCACTGTCAAGAACATACATCATAAATAATAAATAAATACATTTTCTAGTTACAGTCGTGTGCTTTTATTCATTAGAAATCTGTTGGCTGGGGTGATACAGATATAAAAGACAAAATTTATCATTCTTAAATGAAAACAACCACAAGAATATAGGAAGATGTATAAAATAATTTAGAGTTACACTGAGTAGTTTACTTAAAATTTATATGACGGTCTTTGGTTTTGTAGAGAATACTTTGTTTCATTTCATTTTAATTAATTGTTATTCTAAAAAGTAATACTGTTTAGGTGGTTTACAAATATGTAAATTTTGAGGTGACTTCAAGAACATTCAGTTACACTGGTCAACAGTGAGATCGTTACTGACTTAAATAGGCCTTAATCTGTAGTATCTTGGTATGCTGAACATGAATATAGCCCTGAAAATTTTGTATTAGCTCTCATTTTGAAGATATTTCACATAATTTATTTTATGTGTTTCACCATGTAAATTTATCCAGTAGGACTGCAACAACATCCTAAATCAGCCTAGAATGATGTAATATTGCATCACATTGCATAATACCATCATGCACACAATATCCAGAGTTGATTGCATCATTTTCTGATGCAATGCAATACTACTGCCAGGCGGCTGCTGAAGTAAGCTGAAGTCAGCAGTGTGCTATAGAAAGCCCTGTTGGAAAGGTTGAGCATCAAAAATATTTCAGGCTTTGTGTGAGACAGTTGAAGCTACTGTTCCATATAACTGTTATGATTTTATCCATGTAAACACAATACAGAACAGTAATGCCTTGAAAGTTCATTAATAGAGTGGACAATTTCTGCTCTATTTGGGGAAGTGACATTTGCCAACCAGAAGAAAAGGATCACTTCTCAAGTGAAGAAGGCTTATCATCTTTACTTTGGATGCAAGTTTGGTGACCAAGACAAGGCTTGGGCCCTGCACAGATGCTGTGCTACATGTATAATACAGCTTTCGGAGTGGTTAAATGTCAAAAGACCATCCATGCCGTTTTCAGCCTCCATGGTATGGAGAGAGCCAAGCAACCACATAAAAGACTGTTACTTCTGCTTGGTTCCTCCTCTTTCCAATGGAATAATCAAGCAAAAGAAGTTGGGAATAATCTACCCAAGCATTCCATCTGCATTGAGACCAGTTCCACATGGTGAGGGACTTCCTATTCCAGAACCTCCAGCAGAATATTCTCTTGATTCATTTGATGAGGACAAGGATGAGCCTACCTGTTCTTCTCCTGTTCCATCAGCATGCAGTGATCCAGAATGTCACTATGGTGCCTCACCAAGCCCACCCAGACTAACACAGGAAGAACTAAATGACCTGGTTCATGATTTGGACTTATCCAAGAACGAGGCAGAATTGTTAGGATCAAGATTCCAACAATGGAATGTCACAATTACTTTCTATTGAAAGCGCCACCAGCATTTGGAGCCTTTCTTCAGAAAGGAAAGTACTCTTATATTCTGTTCCGATATTGAGGACCTCATGAATGCCTTAGAAATCACTCATGATCCACAAGAACAGAGACTATTTCTAGACTCTTTGAAACTGAGTCTTAAGGCTGTGCTTGTGCACAATGGAAACCGTCTTCCATCTATTCTATTCCTGAACAGCTGAACAAGAGACAAGTGAAGAAATCTAAGAAGTACTCTATGACTTGATTTTTTTACAGGTATTAACCGTAGGCCTGTTACTATTGGCATGCATTTCATGATGTAAACATCAATTTATTGCGGATTATTAAAAAAAAAAAACTAGAGCCAAAATTAGAATTTGACTGTCATATTTGTGTTGAGCACATACAAATTGATAGGAAATGACTAATTTCATTTCAGTAACATGACTTTCGTAAAAATTTGTTGACTAGTGTTATTTCTACAGTTAAAATTTTTAAGCTCTCTACCTGTCATAAAATTAAGCTTCCCTAAAAAGTAATGAGCATGATAATTACACAAGTTAAATTGTTTTTTTTTTTTTAATTATGAGAGACAATTTACGGAGTGCTATCATTAGGAACACCCCCTTTCTAGGAAAAATTATGCTTAGTTTCATCATTGAAAGCAACATATTTTAATATATTTCATGAAGTGTAAATTAAAGGTTTTTTTTTTTTAAAGAAGTGTAAAATATTCTGGCAAGTTACCCTATTTTCTTTCATTAATATCTGACCTGGGATATTTTTAGAATAATTCAAAAACATAATCAAGAAATGAGCAGAACATCAACTCAGTGGTAGCTCTTGTAATTTATCCAAAATCTGGTGCACTGGGGTGATAGTGGAAAAAAATAGGGAGGGGAAACAAACACCTAAAAACAGACTGTGACTGAAAATTTTATTGTATTAACTAATTGTAATTTAGAAATATGATTACATTTCCATATGAAATGAAACAGACAGGAATAGAGGGGAGCTCTCCTTAAGTTAGAGATTCTAAAAGCTTGGATATAGAAGTAATACTGTAGATGTTGTTAAACATGCGTGTGAATGAATGTCAAAAGTTATAGTATCTAGGGAAGGACTTGATCATCTGAATTTTCTTAAATCTCTTATGCCATAGCTAAAATAGATCAAGAATTATACAGTTACAAGCATTGTATCAAACATTTCATTGTAATTAATGAAATTGTAATATATTGAAATAATTTGTGTAACTCCTCATGTAACATTTCCTTTTCTTCTCTCATCTCAGGGTTAAACATACTCCTTAATCCATAGTGGTAAGGATAGGAGAAAAATATTAAAAGCTATCTAGAGGTAAATATGTGTTAGACCAAAAAAGAAATAGAACAAAGTAGTTACAGCATTACAGTCCTTCCCACCTAGCTCTGCAGATGGAACAATTTACTCAAAAGCAGAAAAATTACAAACCCAAATAGAAGTTTCTTCCTCATATATTGCTTAATCTCTATAGACTGATCTAGGGAATGCTTGTTCTTTTAGATTAGCAATGTAAATAAATTTCGGAAGGCTATTGAAGAAGTTGAGCATTTTACATTTTTTTATGTCAATTGATTTAGTTTGCTGTATTTTAAAGTTGATGCAACATTCCTATTTTGAAGTTTGCATACTAGGTAAAGAGTAAATTATGCCTGGATGGCATGAATGTCAGCTTTTTTTGCAGGGCAGCAATAAATGTTGTTTCCTCAGAGTAAGGAGGGCAAAGGGAATATTGCTATAGACTGGTGAGAAACGTTAAGGTATGTTTAACATGTTGACATACTAACTTGAAAGTATGACTATTTTTTTTTTGTCTGCGTGGGTAGGAAAGGGTAGTCTAAATATAAGCCATTGCAAAGATGCCCATCAGCTGGGAAATACTTTTAGTAATGATTTGGAAAACCTAATTTGATGTTTTAAAAGCACTAACATCCTATGTTTATTTTATGGCATGTAATTTTTTTTTAAAAAGGTCTTTATTCACCCTCTAGAATTATAAATTATGCAAACTACCTTGTATGTACACATGATACAGCACATTTTTCTAACTTACCTGTTACTAGGATTTGCTCAGAAATATTTTACTAGAAGCTGAGATCTGTTTGATATTACAGAGGCTTGATTCACCAGTGTCGCTCCAGGGGCATGAATTAGTATTAATTTAGCCCTCATCAGGTCTCTCAAGATAGAATAGTCGAGGTTAGTATAAAGATAAGATGCAGTTCAACTGTAATCCTAGCCATTGTCTACCTACTGTGTACCAGCCCCTCTATGAACATGTAATGATAGCAAGCAAACTTGTACATACACATATTTTTATAATGGGAAACTGGTAAACAATAACTTACATGTAAAACAAGCTTTTGTAATTGATTTTTCCCCTTTATAAATGTCCGTAAGAAGGTGCTGTAATACTCAAGTTCCTTTCCTGTTTTGCTCATACACTTTATTTGAAATACAAAGGAGAATGCATCTAAAATATGTGTGCCATCTGTTACATATGATAAGTATTGGGGATGTTTGGTACTCTTTTGAGCCTAGAAATGTTAGTCTTGTTTTCACAGATCATTTCATCGTGGGGACACTTCTGACAACATCCCTGTAGTATCTCTGTCTCATGTAGTCACTACCTACATGTTGTAAGTTCTATACACTTTTCTCATCCCAGAAGACTAGACTGGCATATGTTTCATTGGCAGAAGATATTTGCCAGTTTTTTTATTCCCATATGTATAATATATGTATAAATATGTGCGCTTGCACACGCACGTGCACACACACACACAACCCCAAACAAAAATTTATGTAATGATCTTTGTGGTAAAGCAAACTTGGACTATTTAAAGTAAAATTATGTCATTTCACAGAAAATTGAGGTTATTATCTCTATCACAAAATCTTTAAGAGTAATAAAAGAATCCAGAATAGCAAACTGGTGCTAGTTTTATCAAGTCTACTTGTCATTATCATTGGGCCTCTAAATTCATAACAACATAGATTTTTTGGAGACGCCCTTGGTGATTATTGGCAAATCTCAAACTAAAGCAGCTGGAGATTTCAAATGATCCAGAGCATGGAGAATCGTTGAATCCCTGGTCTGCAAAATCAAACAATTAGGTCAAGTAAAGCCCTGTGCATCAATTTAATCTTCTAACATTATACAATGTATGCTACATGTTGGCACATTTAGGCTTTCATTTTAAAAAAGAAAAACAGATCATATTTTCAAAAATTTGAAAATAATTTCTCACTTTCCAAAATATCTATACTATAAAATATGCTCTATGAGTTTGAGGTGATTATGCCAGAATAATCAGGATATATATTAATTTGACTTTTAAAAAATGCAAATACAACTACAAATATCTATAATAGAAAGTTTAAAACTTAACTGAGGCTGTTTGGAAAGAAAATTTTAGTCACCAAAACAGTAAGAAAACAAACATGCATAAAGATTTACTTCCTTAGTTGCCTTAAGAAATCTAGATGTAAGTTTTTGCTTTCCATCTTTTTTTTTTTTTGAGATGGTTTCAGGGTTCAGTGGAAAAAATAGCACTGGAAACATTAAATATTTTCTAGTAGTGCTTTAGGAATTTTCGGTGCCTTTTTTCTAAAGGATCCTTCTTTTTGTTTATCATGGAACACTGAGATTGCAAAGACAAAAAGCTGGCATTTTGGACATACTTGGAAGAGTCTTTCCACTTGGACTTTTTTGCAATGTAGGCCATCAACATATGTTGAACATATACTGGGGGGAAACACTGCACTTGATAGGCAGCATTAGGATACCAACATGGATCAAACATCCTTCTTTTCCCGATGTTCAGAACACATTTGGAGAATGTGAAATCCAGTAATTATGGCAAAAACTATAGAAAATATGTAAACCTAATTTTGAGAACAATCAAGCTGAGAGAAGGATATTTGAAGGGGTGAGTATGAATTTTATCTCAGAAGTTGGTAAGACTTTTGAGAGCAATACTTCAAGGTTTTAGATTTCTAAAGGAATTCTGGAATAGGATAAGGAGAGCTTTATGAATAATAAACTGATTAACATGCTAAGATAAGTGGAGGGACAGTGTAGTTTAACACCACTTCAGAATACAGAAGTTCTTTTTTTTTTTTTAAGATTTATTTATTTATACATACAGCTGGGGTACAGGCCAGAGGTGTAGAGTGGCGAGAGGCTTCACCAGACAGAGTGGAGAGCAGAACAGGCAGATCATATATACACTGCTGAGGGGAGCAGTGGGTGAGGCAGGAGAGGTCTGCCGCACCATGTGGGATTCTCCCCGGCTGGGCGTCGAACTCGCATCGCTGCTGCCGACAGCTCCACAGCGCAGCGCTCAACCGCTGCGCCACCAGGGAGGCCCCAATACAGAAGTTCTTGATGAAGAATTTTGATATTGTGTATTCTGCTGCTATCTACGATTGTATTACACACAACCATAGAAATATAGAATTGGTTTTGATAGGTATAGTAAAGATAAACTATTCATATACTCTGTTTATATCTTGGGGTTTCTAGTTTCTAGATCTTCCTGATATTTCACAGTGGAATCTTTGAGAAATTGATACTTTTGGAGGTCTTAAGGATGGTGTGTATGAGAATTCTGTTCCTTATTTTCAAAGAAGTCAAGTTCAGATGCTTAAATATAGTTTTTCCTTACACAGCTAGAAATAATGACCTTCTTATGAGAAATATAATGGAAATTTGCAAGTAGGACCATTTCTAGTTTTCAGGTCAAGACAGATTATAGTTTAGTAAATAGAATACAAAAAAAATTCTCAAAAGTGAAATGTTACATTCAATTTCGTTATGGTCTGTAGACAAAATAAAGTTAGCCCTCAATATCCATGGGTTTCACATAAGCAGATTCAATCAACCCTGAATATAAAGCATGTTCTATGTAGTTAGCTCTACAATGATTGCATCTGTATTGAATAGTTACAGATTTTTTTCTTGTTGTTCTCTAAACAGTATAGTATAACCATTATGTATATATGTGTGGATATAGTGCATTAGGTATTATAAGTAATCTAAAGATGATTTAAGATATATGAGAGGATGTGAATAGGTTATTTGTAAATACTGTGCCATTTTATATCAGGGACTTGAACATCATGAATATTTTTGGTATCTGGTGGGGCGAGGGGAGGTGGTTCTGGAAGCAGTCCCCCTGCATATACTGAGGGAGGTCTTTATACAATAAA
Organism: Scalopus aquaticus; assembly: GCA_004024925.1. Classification (NCBI taxonomy): domain Eukaryota; kingdom Metazoa; phylum Chordata; class Mammalia; order Eulipotyphla; family Talpidae; genus Scalopus; species Scalopus aquaticus. The sequence goes on from PVIJ01007719.1 coordinate 31,565, forward strand.
AATAAACCAAAAGCTTGAAAAACACCTCGATGTTTATGAGAAAATTATGCACACACACACACACACACACACACACACACACACACACACACACTTCATGTATATTGTGAATTTCATATGGCTGGCTACTATTTACCTGTCATCTTTTTGTTATTTTCCTTCTCTTTTACTTTGTTCAGTAGTTTCAAAGTTACCTCTTAATGTATGATTTTAATTAGGTAGATTTTTATTTTTTATAATGGTCTGATTTAAAGGAATGATTTTAGCCTGAAGAAGACTTTCTTAACAGCCAATGAAATAGAAAAATATATATGTTCCTTAAGTTGAACAAACCCATGTTCCAAAAATCTCTTTATTATAGGCTAAGCTACTAAATTCTATGGTAACAACATTCATGCTACATTATTTTGATATAAAGGAATACACTCAGTTTACTGTAGATTCAACTTGTTATGTGAATCTATTTGAAAGCATGATGATTATTTCAATGTCCTGCTTTATAGGGTTTTTTAAAATTTTATTTGTGGATGAGTATCTTAAAGGAGAGGAACAAGAACAAAGGAGGGAGGGAGCACAAGAGTCTATGGCAGTGGAATATTAGTTTTTTGGTGTTGGGCATATGCCTTACCCTTCTATAACATAAACAAGGACATCAGCCACTATTAACTCAATTTAGAAAAGTTGTTGCTGGTTTGTTTTTCCAATATCAGTGCTAGAGCCATTGACTCTAGTGTTTTTTCTTTTTCACAATTATGGCCTCTGCTTAAACTTTATTTTGGCATTTTGCCACCCACACTGAAATATTTATATTTTATAAAATTTATACCAAATATTAATTGAGAATATTCTGTAAAATGAGGTTCCTAAAAAAAATATCTAGTAGCTTATGATATAAAGTTCATGTCAGGTATTGCAGAAGTGGACCACAAACAAAAACATCAATATGAGACATGCAGTGTTTATATTATATATTGGTCAAGATTGCAAATGAGTTTTAGAAATGGGAGGAAAGGTTGAAAATGCATTTATAGTGAGATTTATCAGACTGTTTCTTTCTGGAAAAAGCCTAGGCAAAATCTATTCTGGAAAAAAAAATAACCAGACAAAGATGTTACAGTCAGAAAATGCTTTTTATGCTTGCTAGTGTATGTGAAAAGTACAGATGTGTGTAAATGTGAAATTCTACCTCTTCCAAATATGTCATAACATATGACTCGGGTACTCCAAATTGAAGAATGGGAACCAGAAGAGGGGAGTTAGTAGCTGGTCTGCTTCCCATTTTTCCTCCCCCGTATATTCATGAACTAGCAAAGCAATGATGAAGTCACACCTCTTTGTAAACAAGCTAATCTTAACTCCTGATGGTATTTACTATAGTAGAAGCACTTGGAAGTGTTTTTTTTTTCTGTTAAGTACATTTGACAGAATACACATTGTCTGTTCAAATGGCTTATAAACCTCAAAATTATAGATTAACAGGATATAGACTGCTAGAAATGGCAGTAACAGCTTGTAATGATTAAAGTTTAAATGAATATATTATATAAATACGACTCCATTTGTGCAGACGATGCCCTGATATATCTCTTAGGAACTTGGGTTACATTTGAATGAGAGCCTACCTTGGTGTGGAGAGAAGGATCTGAAGCTATAGTGCGGGTCTTAATATGACCCACATTTGATAATCTGTTAGTGATTGTCTGCATCCTTTGAACTACTAGTAACATTTTGTTGAAAGTAAAATACGTGCTTGTTGTTTGTTGATCTTTGCTTTTTCTTGCTTAATGTATCAACTGAAATTTTGATTTGCACATATGAATTAACCAAAGATGCTGTCGCTCCCATGCTCAAGTAGTTCTGCTATTCAGGAAACATCTTATGGTATTTGCTGAAACTTTGGGAGAATTAAAAAAATAATTCCTTGCAATTACCATACAATGCAGCAATTGCATATTTTGCTATTTATCCCAAAACACTGTAAACATATGTTCACAAAACCTCAAGAGTTTTTGTTTTCTTAATAGTGTTAAGTGTTATTCTTAATAGTTCCACATTGAGAATACCCTAGAAATACCTTCAGTGTGTGAATGATTAAATAAAATCTGGCTCACCAATAAAAAAGAATAAACTAGTGATTTTTACAATATAATTTAAGGAAATTAAGAGTGTAAAAAAGGTTACAATAGTGACTGTTTTATATAATATTTTTGAAATGACAAAATTTTAGAAATGAACATATTAGTAGGTGCCAGGGGTTAGCAGCAAAGATCAGGGAAGATCGCAGACAGTCGGGCTGACTATCAAAGACTAACAGAAGGGATAGCTGTAATGTTGAAATGTTCTTTATCTTTAGTGTGGTAATAGATGCACATTTCTACACATTTGATAACAATTGTATAGAATTAACACACACACAAACACAAGTGAATAAAAGATGTTATCAGAATAAGATCAATGGTTTGATCAATGATAATATTCTCATTGTGATATTGTATTATGATTTTGTAATATATTGCTAATGGGGAAATAGAAAATGTACATGTAACTTTATTTTTCTTATAGATATATGTGATTTTACAATTACTTCCCTTAAATATTAACAATTTTCAGTTATTCAGTTTACCTTAAAAATGTCCATGCATACATACCACAAAAATAAGACTTGTGCTATAGATTGAATTTTGTGTTCTCCCAAAATTCATGTGGTAAAACCTTATGCCCAGTGAGATCTTAAGCAGTTGAGTAAATCATGAGGACAGAACACTTATTAATAGACATAGTTCCCTGTAAATAGACACCAAAGAGCTCCCTTGCTCCTTTTGCAATGTGAGAACACAGGAAGTAGGGATTGTCAAGAGACCACAAAGAGACTCTCCCCAGACAAACAATATGTCAATGCATTGTCCTTAAATCCCCTGCATCTGGAAGTTTGACAAATAATCTTATAAGCCACCCATTTGGTATTTTGTTATAGCAGCCCAAAAAGAGGTATCTTGTATATAATATAAAAAGTTGTGCGTTGTATTTATCATAGAAAAGAGAAAGACACATTTGAGATATTACATAAACTACACATATAAAAACATGTTGTGGTGAATAGAGTACACTCTACTTAGTTCATACAAAAACACAGTGTAGTTGGAATGGCAGCTTAAAAAGATGTTAATTCAACAGAGCAAGAACTGTTCCAATAAATAGAGAAGCTAATTCATAAAACACACTGCCTCTTAAAAGTATACTTGTCAAAAGTATACAAGTGAAAAAGCCTAGATATCTGGTGAGATCGTAGGGTCAGGCATTTGTTAATTTTGAACAAACTCATGGCACAAATTCACACAACATTCAAATTATTTTCATTTATTCAGATTGTGAAATAATCTATTAGATACATTTTTTTTTATTTCCAACTCAGTTTTTACACTGAGTTATAAGTTGTGCTGAACTCTCAAGATTAAATGGGCAGCCAAATAAAGGATCTCACTTTCTTTGAGATCACAGTCTAATGAGTTAGAAATGCATTAGTTGAATGAACATATACATAGTGCTCATGTTACAACCCAGGCAACTCTAGTAAATGCTTCAAAAGAAATATAAATGTAGTATGGGGAAGAGGATATCTGGTATGATCATAACTTACCTTCAAGATGTAATATGAGAGCTGAGTTCTGTTAGCTGGTAGCTGAGTTCTGGTAGTAGATTTTTACCTCTTCAAAAAAGAGATGTTCAGTCATAGGATGGGTAGAACCCAAGGAAAAAGACAACAGGAAAGGTGTAGTAAAGGATGGTAGGTATATGAAACTGGAATTTGAAGATCTACAAAAGGACAAATTTGAAGATAAGGAGTATCAGTGTTCAATTATAGCAATGGGGGAAAATTTGTCTTGAGCATGTTGAGTTGGGAAATATTATGTCTGGGAAAAGACTGTAATACAAGGGGAATAATTAAATTTTTATTCAGGAAAATAATTATTTTTGCATCCTAACACTATTGCTCTGATTCCTTTGTACAGAGTAGATGTTTGAAGGGTCTTTTACTAGTGGATATAATTGGATAAGATGATTATATTATTTCAAGTAAATGTTGATAACTTGGACTAGAAAAAGACATACAGAGTTGGAGGTGTTTGAGATGCATGTTTTGAAGTTGAAACGTGTTTTCAATGGATGTAATGGAGGCAGTGGGCAGGGGAAGGAAGATATTAGGGTGACAGAAAATATTTAGGCTTAGTAGGTTTAGATATATTAGTTTTTAAGGTTGTGCAGCTGAATGGATGTTCACGACAGTCGTTACATGGGTGACAATGGAAGAAAAGACATGATTGTCAGGATGGCAATTAGTGTGGTTTTGTTGGATACATGAATCTGGAGCTCATATTTCAAAATGGGAGATCATGATCTAGCACAGCTATACCTAAAGGTAGAAGGTTATTATTAATGATTTATCTCCTCTCTAACCTCTGCGAGAAAAGAGTGAAATTTTAGTTTTGAAGAATGGCATCAATTAGAGGTCATGTAAAGATAGAAAAAAAAAACATATAAGGTAATGGTTGGGCAATTTGATATATTTTTATTTGAGTTGAGATGAAATATACTTTCTAAAGGGACATTATTACTTGAGAAGGCTATTTTGAATAAAATGCGCTTGGGGAATAATAAATTATTTAACATTCTTAACAAATAGAAATGCATAGGTTCCTGTATAAGTTTTGTCCTTGAATAAGAGGGTGACCTACTACTGTAACAGAAAAGGAAGAAAGAGGAAAGTATGACTACAGGTACAGGCAACTGATGAAATCAATAAAAAGGTTTGCATGACTGAATATCTGACAGATTATTTTCTTTTGAAGCCAGATGCAAATTTGACTGCTGAGACAAGGGAGGTAAAGATGGACCAGAAGTAAAGAAAGTTTGAATGTATGAGTTATCCAGAGTACTATAACATGATTTCTAGGCTGGTTTAAGATCCCATTTGGGAATTCTGACTCTGTTTTGAGTTTCTACTATATTTTTGGGTTGTCCATTGGCAGGAAAAATCAAGTCGTTGAGTTCTTCCAAGGCTGGACTTTGTAGAGAAGGCTTGTGGCAAATACTACTTATGGTTGGACAAAGTCTGTGTTATCTTCATGGAAATTGGGTCACTTATTCTTTCCTTCTTTGCATCTGGATACGACCAGTGGTTTTCATCCAAAGGAATGTGAATGAAATTTATCTTAGATATTTTTAGGACTGACATATAAAATAGTTCCATCTACTCTTTGTGATCTTTCCACTTTCATCTAATTGATATAAATACCTAAGGTCGTTTTGGAAACACACGTTGCAGATAGCATAGCAATGACAAAAATGACTACATGAGAGTTACCCAATGAAAGTCATGACTCCCCAGGACATTTTTGGGAGCAGAAAATAAAGTCCAATTATGTGAAGCCAGTAGTAGATACTTCTTTTTTTCTGAAAAAGCCCTGTTAGTCAATAATTTAGGATTTGTTGGCTTTAGTGATTGTTAGAACTGTTCAACTGTGCAGATGTAATAAAGATAATACATAAACAAATGAGCATGTCTGTGCTCAATAAAATTCTCTGCTGAAATAGGCCATGGACCAAATTACCAACCCCAGTGTGTTGACATTCATATTATACATTTGTCACCTCAAACTAGCATATCCAAACTAAATCATCTGTTATGAAAACACATAGGCTTAGGAAGCTTTAATATATTTCAAATTGTACATTTTCAATAACAATGTAGAACTGAATCTGCATAGAAAAGAAATGAAGAAAGGGGGAATAATGATATAGTAAGTATAATTATCAATGTTAAAAATAGGCCATCACAATAAAATAGAAGCATGACACTAGTGGATTCATTCAATAAGCAAGATGGAATTATTTCTGAATTACAGGTTTCCCCAACTATCTGAACATAGATTGTTCCTATGTACTATTATGTGATTGGGGGTGATGGTGTCTAAGAATTATATTACCATTAATTTATATGGGAAAATATTTTGAGTGTCCATTCCCCAAGAAATATCCTACCAAGTCATATCAAAGAGGAACATTCTACTTTTGAATAGTGGGAGAAACCTCTAGCAACATGGTGTTTAATGACAAGTTCAATAAAGAATTGCTGGGAGGAAATGACAGGAAACTTATTCCAAATAATTTGTGTATATTTGTGGTGACTAATTAGTCTAGTACAGTGATGTAAAAACCCAAGGATTGATTGAGTCAGTGTTTACACAATGATAATCATTTGATGGCAAACATTCTCAAGCTATATTATATATATGTTGAAGATACGTGTACAGGCATACATGTAGATATTATAGATGTGACATAAGCACATAGATATAAAAATTCTATGTATGTATACATCTGTGTATATGTACAAATATATGTATATAAGTTATATATATATTATATGCATATATATATATATTATATGCATGTATGATGATCAACATAGATGCTTAGCTACTGCAAACTTTGGGACTAAGATGCCAAAGAAATCATTCATTTTGGATTTGCATAATGCCAGTTTTCCACTTCAAATGTAAAGAAAACGTTTGTTATTCAGGAGTATATTATAAAATAAACAAAATTGAGGCATGGATTCTGCTGAAGAAAGTCCATAATCCTTCCCAGTATAGCTGACTCCTCTGAAATAGTCTAAAGTAATAAAAGGAATACAGGACTCTGTTTTATTACTCTAAATCACTAGAAAAACAGCTTTGAAGGAAAATATAACATGAAAGTTTGTTAGATGATTATAATCATAAAACATGTTAAGCATGAAATATCTATAGGTTTTTTGACACAAGTTGATTTAAGATAGGCTAAAGGACATATTGTATGACAGTATACTCATTGACAATACACTGTATTGTTGTGTCATTGAAAATCATCAAAGCAATTTATATCATCAGAAAGGGTAAACATTTCTTCTTCTACAAAATAATCCCTCAATTAATAAGTAGTGCATTTATTATGCACAAATTCCTTTTCGCCAAGTTCATTAACTGATGTTACACTTGCTGAGGTGCCAAAACTATGTTCAGCCAAATTACTTAAAATATTTTGCCCAAACAAGATTGGAATAATCACAGCATTATTTTCCTAATTACTAAGCAGTCTATTTGCAGTATTTGCTGAGATTTATGATGCAAAAAATCTGTTTGGCACTTACAATATAAACTTAATGTTTGGATTAAAATATGACTTAAGGAGAAACAGTCACATCTATATAGAGGGTCATAGCTGATCTCTAATGGCACTCAGCAATACTGACCAATGATCGCATGTTAAGTACAGAAACAGATTTTATCCTTGTATTTCTATTAGAATTTATATATATAAGATAATAAGGACTTCTTTTGAAGCTATTTTTCAGAGAATTCAAATTATTGATACCTTTACACCCTTAGACACATCATTTATACCTAGTTTAGGTGTAACTTTATTATTGAATAGCTTTTTCATTTACTAGAAAGAGTAAAGTATAATTAGAATTTGTCATTGATTTACCACCTTGGCACTTGAAGAAATCAAGATTTAGGAATCTTCAACCTTTGGGAATCCAGATTTTAACTTGAAGTTACCTGTAGTTACTTGAACCATGGAATTGGGGAGAAAACCTAGACAGAGTTAACTGTGGCCATAGGGAGAGAGGGGGAGGGGACAGATACAAGGACAGGAATAAAGAGCACTGCTTGTATTGCCCCCTGGTAGCACATTTGCATTTGCCCTTCCCACCACTCTTGTAGTGTTCACCTACCAGACTTTCTGTCTCTTTTACACATTGCTAAATGGCTTTGTTTCTCATATTTGTTTTTTCTTTTGAGACAGGGAGCTCTTATATACTGAGTGGCGATAGCACATGGTAAATCTCCTTATATTTAGCTAGAAAAGAGACTAAGGTTTTAAGTTTAAGTGCATTTCAAATATTTCATTATTTCAATATCTTCCCTTTCTAAACACTTACTGTCTGCCTCACTTTTTATTAATTATGTAGGGGGAAGGGCATTTAAACTCTTTTTGTATTGTATTTTGATTCTTTATCTTTGTACCTATTGAACATTGGGTTTTAAAAAGAATAAGAGAGGCACTGATTGTATACTTTTTTTTAAAAGATCTATTTATGCATACAAGAACTGGGGTGTAGGCCAGAGGTGTGAGGTGGTGAGAGGATTCTCCAGAGACAGAGTAGGGAGCAGAACAGGCAGATCTACTGAAATACACTGTTGAGTGGAGCAGCAGGCGAGGCAGGAGAGGTCTGCTGTGCCATGTGGGAAGCTCTCTGACCGGGGATCCAACTCATGCTGCTGTGGCTGCTGATAGCTTCATAGTGCTGAGACTTAACCCATTGCACCACCAGGGAGGCCCCATGATTGCATATTTTTGAGAGATTCAAGTGTGGTTATGGAGTCAACTTGTTATAGAACTTTGTTAGAAGAAGGTTTAAGCACAAAAAAGAACATACCCAGTTTTCGTTTACTTCACTAACTGGGAAGGGAAAAGGTATAATTACCTCATTCTGCCCTGCTCCTCGGTTATACAATCTGGGTGGCAAGAGGAGATTGCCCAATCTGGGTGAGAAGCAACAGCCTAAACTATCACTTCTGGACCAAACTGAGTACCTGGAACACATCATGAATTTCAGAGATATAATGTTTCCTGTAGAGGGTATTTGGTCTTCTACCTAAACCATCTTGCTCATTGTGTGCCGAAACCAAATTTTCAGTTGTAGAGTCTTAACTTGCTGTACTAGTAGCATCCAAAGATTGTTTACCTACACTTTATTCAGTCACTTAGCTAAACAATTCCAAGCTCCAGTTAATATTTTAACATTAACAGTTTATCATTAACCTGAGATATTCTTTCATAATTAATAGTTTCAGAATTATTTCAGAATTACTTCATAATGACAGCAAATAAAAAAGTAATCTCTGTGCCTATATTTGTCATCATTAATAATTGGAATAATGTTTACTAGATCAAATTGTATGCCTAGGAAGTAACATATTAAATGCATGTCACAATGACTAAATATTATGAGACATTTAATATTTGATTAAAGAAGAAATAAAATAATACATGGGGATTTAAAATGCTTTAGGCTGTCATCATTGCTCTCCCATTGGATTGGTGGAGTGCAGATTTTGGTACTTGTCTAATTTATTTGGCTGCTTGAATGCATAGAACTTTATCCTACTAGCCTAAAATATTTGCAGCATCTTCCAAAAGTCCCTGTTCACCCTTAAAGAGTTTGTGTACTAAGTGTGTACATTTTTATCTATATATATGCATGTATGTATGTATAGATATGTATACACACATATATTTATTGGGTTACTTAGAGTGGAATCATAGATTATATTCACATAGAGGCCCTATTGACAGATATATTCTGTTTACACACTCCCCATCTGTTTACTTGGCATGATGCCCATTCATAAGTTAATCAAACCTTTCCTGAGAGGGGCTGCCAAAGAGACAGTTTTGGAAGGGCAACTGGCAGATTTTGTAAAAGCTCACGCAATAGAAGGAAGCAAATTTAGATTAATATGGTGAATAATTATAAAAACCCTGAATATTATAGGACAATTTCTGAATGAAAGAAAGGTTTTTAAAAATTACTGTAATTAGTATATCAGAAATAAATCTTAGAATCAATTTATATCAAGTAGACAACTCTAGATAAGAATAACATCATTCAGATGATACATTTAATTACTTTAATTTTTGTTCCTTTTAGTATAGCCTAAATCTAAAAAGAAAAAAAGGCAATATATTCTCTTATCTCCCTTTGACAGCAATTGAATTGCATGAATTTATGACATCTTCTTCCTTCCCAAGGAGAAGGATGACAAGTGATTACATTTCGAAACTATATTTTAAATGATAATATAGCATATATATATTTATTTATTTTTAATCCTTATACTATCTTTCCCTACCAAAACATGCTATACCTTTATCTAACATCATTTCTTAACCATAATATATATTTTTTGATCCCTTAAATATTTATTCATATACCACGCTTCACTGAGAGTATTTCTTTTGCTCAAAAATTCCTAAAATTTCCTTATGTTGAAGGTATTTTATTTAATTCCTAATGAACCTTTTGCAAATCTTGTCAATATATTAATCAGGATCCCTTATATGATAAATTATTCTATATACATGTAGAAATTTCTCTATAAAATAATGCTGTAGCTTATGCATTTGAATCTGTATTCCAATATAGGGTTGAATTTAGCATTACAAATATAACACCTCCTGTTTTACTAATAACTAAATTTGTCTGGTAATGGTGGATTTTGAAAAAGCGTCAGGAAAGCAATAACATTTGCACTAGACCTTGAAAACCAAGTAGGCACTATGCCAATTTGTGTTGTATAGCATTGGTTGCTAAATAGGAAGCACTTGGCACTTTCTGTTGCCAACAAAAAAAAGTGATTTATATGGTAGAGGTGAGAATTCAGAATTAGGAAGATGTGTAATCCTATAATATATTAAGAGGACATTACTTCAAACCTTAATGTTGCATGCTTCAATTTTAAACATTTCTTGGAAATTATTGTTCTTAATTTAAATACGCACATGGTTACGATGTTCATAATTAAGAAGTCTAGTCTCATTTGATTCTCATGCAAATTTTCTGTTAATATTAATAAATAATACCCACTAATCTCATATATTTCTCATATTCATGCTAATGGGAAGGGCTATAGCTATGGCCTGTAGATCCTATATTACTGTTTAAGTCAATTTCTAGTTAAATCACCAAATATTGGAGTACATCTGATCCTAAGATTATAAATGACCTCTTAGTAATCTAAAAAAATAAAAATGGGAAAATGTAACAGTTGGATTTTATGTGGTAAAATTATAATTATAATAAATCGTTAAAATAGCACCTGTTATTCAGGAAAAAAAAAAAAAAAAGATCCGGCAAGTGGGCATTTGTTATGATCTTGATTTACCAGATTTTATATGTCAAAAAGATATTCAGTTCTTGCTGAGGAAATTTTATAAAATTCAATCATTTTGGGTACTAAGACTAAAATAGATAGAAATTTGAGAAATCACAGAAGAGCTATAATGCAGCAAATAAAAATACTACTATCTCAGTTATTTTTACCTACAAAGTAAAATTCCAGTTCCTGTTCCAAAGGCAAATCTGAATTTTAAGTATTCAGAGCTGGAGAGTATTCATCATACTGCCGATTTTTCTGCAAACCCACCTTTAAAAAATGTAATATTGCCATTTGAATGAATTTCTAAAATCCTGAGATAGTATTCTTAGTTTATTAAAGGATAGGATTCTTTTTAACATTAAAATGGAAACTGCAAATATAAGAGATTAAAAGAGAGAGAATCATTTTTTGAATGAGTGCAAATATTTACGTAAAAGAATGATTATTTTTTTAAAAAAATAACTTAGGAAATCTGTTGTTAATTCTCTAAATTTTCATCAATGTCATAAAATATACTGCTTACACTATATGTACATACTGAATTATGCATGTTTTAAGATATATTCATGTGAACATTGTATTTATGAATGGAGTGGCTAGAAAATGCAGTTGAGCAATTTCTTATGAATTTTATGCCCAACCTGTTAAGTTGGCATGTGGACTATGGCTTTTATAAGCTTGGATAACTTTAATTTTATCTGTAAGATAAATAACTAAACTTTTGTAGCAACAGTAAAATATAGTTTAATTATAGAGATAATCTTTGAAATTTTAAATTAAAATCTTTGGAATCCAATTGAGTACATTAATTAAGTATATATGGGAATTTGTTTTCCTAGATTTCATAATGGTTGGGCTGGATTTTGTTGCATTACATTAGTGTGAGTTTGTCAAGTTTCATATAACCTTTTTTGGGCTTTTGATTGCATTCCTTTGATGGTAAGTGCAGTTTTTAAAAATATACAATAGGAGACAGGAGGAGAAGTGCTTTTTTGAGATGTGCACAAGACCACAAAATACAGAATGAAGTACTAATATGGTTTCCTACACTTTTGTACAGTAGAGTTGTTCATTTTCTTGCTTTCCATTAAATTTTACATCTAAACTATGTAACCCATTTGGGAATGTAATCTGTTACAGAAAAAGACTATTTACTACACATATGACAATATTGAACTTACTTGTAGCTGAGCTTGCATATATTGAATATTATTAAAATGTGTTATGATTAGTTTCATAGATTGGTTACCTAAAGCACAGTCTTTGTGATTCAGATGGTCTCAGCCAGGCATTGAAAAAAGTTAAAATTAGCATATTGACGTGCAGACAAAGACATGAACTCTAATAGACTGACATGTTCACAAACCACAACCTTAAATCAGGAAAAAACTTCCTGAGAAATATGGTCTTTGTATATTTCCCCTGTTTATATTCTGATTTGGTATTCTCTTACATACAAAAGTGGAACTATATAGAATTCAATAATGGCTACCTTTCTGAAAACTATGTCATCATTCAAGAGTATTGATTACCAATGTATTCAATTAAAGCAAACAAAATGTGATTAAAGAGGCCACTTTTGTCAATCACTGAAGTGAAATTATAGAGTATATATACATATACCTTTAAATAATTTTTGCATATTTATCAGCAGAAACCATTTTATCACTATGGTGTGTATATGCTTTATATCTGATCTGATGTACACTGCATATCCATATAAAACTATGACATAGAGAATGGCAAAGCCATTTTCTTAAATTTTGAAAAATGTATTTTCATTCCAAGATCCTAACTAGTGGGGAGAGCTAAGACCAAAACTCAGGTGAGTCAATTTCCTTATTACTGAAAACAAAATCATGGTAACACCAGGTATAAATAGGAATGGAGCACACTGCATTATCCCATTATATGAAAAGCTTTTCTCTATTGTATTAATTTGTTTGAAAATTCATCAGTAAATTAAACCATGTTTCTACATGAAGAGAATAAAAGTAGCTTCTTGTTTAACAGAAAACATAACAGCACTGTTTTTCAGGGTCAGATATAGATCTTATTCAAATTGACTTTTAATATTCAACAAATTTTCAGAAAATGAAAATAGTTGTGAACTATAACAAATTCATCTAATAACTATATACCCACATAATTTTTCCAAATGACACAATTTGATAAGGTATAGTCTAATAATTGACAAATTATAATTTCAGAGGACCAGGCTATAATCACTTTAATTTGGGCACTGTAGTATCTGTCCTATGACCCACTGGGTGAACCAATAGCACAGAAGGAATTGAGGCTCGTGAGTATTCAAGAAACATGCTTACCTGCTGAGCAGAGCTTGGAGACACCTTTATACTTTCTACCTCCAACTGATAGATCTAGAGAAATGTGGCTTATAAAGGGCAAAGAGACTTAAACTGTTTTATGAACAGTGTTTTGAATTTTAATAGCATCATTAGACCATGGTGTGTGACTTATTGTCACTCTAAAATGTGCATTATTAAAAAAAAATCAAAAGCTAATGAAAGTGTTAGTTGGGTGATAACTTCATCCATAGAAGGTCAGATGTAAGAGTATAGCAAATTGGCTGGTTAATTGCTCTCATTAAGCATACAGGTTATCTTAAATTTGTATTATTAATATGACCTTCAGAGGAAAAAAATCTCCTAAGCATCTTAACAGCAACTCACGGTTGTTTTTTTTTTTTTTTTTATGTTGTCTTTTCAATCCTTTGCATTATAATATGAGGAAAACAGGAAGAAAAAAGTGATGTTTTATTTTTTATTTTAGATAAAATAATTATAAATGCTCGGTTTAAAACATATATACCAAAGTGTCTTACCTAGATTAACATTTATGCAAAACACATAAAACTTTTGGGAGCTGTAGGATTGAGTAGCAAGAATAAACAGAGAATCACAATAGCAATAAGAAATTTACATCAAAAGGATTGTATTGAAAAAAATCAACACTGATTTAAAATTTTCAACTTATGTTATAGAGTCAAAGTGCTGGGCTTTGATGCACGTTGCTAATGAAACATTTTGTAAACACTATAGTATTAAAGAAATATTTGGAATGGGTAAAGGGTTGCAAGAAGATGTAAAAAATGGTTATTTGAATGATGGACACAAGATCTAAATTAAATCTTTCTGCTGGAGACATTTCTCTTTTTCAAGTTTGTGCTGAGATGGCAGGCGCCTCTGTGCTACCACTAGAATATTCTGTGGAGTATCCATCTCCTAGTCTCACAACCCATATGAGCTTCTAGTTGCTCTTGTTGACAAATGCCTGTGGGTTCTGATTAAGCTAGTTCATCTGATTTAGCAGCCCTCTGGTTAATCTCTACTGCCTGGAAATACTACAGATAGTAATAGAGAGTAATAAATATGCTTTCTCAAAACTACTTCTTGTTCATAGAATAAGACAGTGAATTAGGCCTTTCTCATAAGCACTTTTGTTGTTTCATGTTATAAAACAACAGACATGCTCAAAAATATACGTACCATGAAAAGAATGTAAAAAAAAAAAAAATCCAAGCAAGTAGACAGAGCTGTCTCACATGTAACAAAAAATAACAGTGTCCTGAAGATAGTAGGTAAAGTCTTATACCTGAGATGTAAACCGGTAGAAGTTTGGCAATTATAAGCAATCAGTGAAATATTTAATGAGCAATTTTAAATAAACACAATACAATTTTATGTGAAGTATAAAAATGTGTCTCAGTATGTCTGTAGATGTTTTATCAGATTTTTTTTTAGAGTAACTTTCATTTAGGAATGGGGTTTGATTGGAAAGTTACATACTTAGATTTTCTAATTAAAATATAGATGCTTTATATTAGTTAAAGTAGTTAGGTAGGAGAGTATTTCCTCCTTCTACATTTGTTCATTTGTTTGAAATGAATTTGGAATCCTAGTTATGAGATGAATACTGCAAAGTGTGAATTACAGGGGTTCGTATTAGCCCTATGGCTAATTTTTTTCTATAATGAAGATTTAGTCCTTTTAAGTATCAGCACCTGTTTCTATGTTTGCAACATAAAGAGGTGAAGAATCTGATCCATACTGACCATATATAATGTCCAAGGATGTTTGATTCCATTATTTTATATAGATTTCAATGCAAAATTCACATTGGACTTCTCAAGTGTTCTGTGAAAATATTAATCTCACATTTATAAAAGTCACTGAACATTTTCACTTTAAGGAAAGAAGATTTCTAGGTTATATAGACTAAAACAGAACATAGTATTCAAACTCATACATATAATACAATCCATCAAAATCAGATGCAGCTAACAAAACACTAGTCTCTTTGCACTTTATTAATTAGAAATCATGTCTAACATAAGAAAAAACAATTTACTGGGAAGAAACTTGAAATTTCACAAAATGTAGGGAATCTTGAAGACTAGACACCATGGAAACCGCAAAACAAGATAGTTTTGATGCCATAAGGCAATTGAGAATGTAGATATTGTTTCAGTTTTTTCTTTAGCTAATGCAAATTTCCTTCAGACACTGCCTACATGATATTCAAATCCCCTGAAAGGTGAACTTCCTTAGTGTTATGTACTCACCCTTCTAGAGATAGCAAAAGCAGTGGCCTATATGGACAAATGCTGAAAGAGAAAATGATTATACAAAAGGTTTCCCTGCATTCTACCTCTTGGTTGTCAAACAAATACATATATACCTACCTGTATATGCACACTTTTTGCTAACTGATAAATCTAAAACATTCTCATTGGAACATACAATTTATTAAGGGATGATACAAAATCACTGAAATCCACAGGTATTTTTAATTGGTTCTGTGACCTCTGATAATGTGATCTCCAATTGATCCCATTCCTTCAATGATTTCTTCACAGTTGCAGGGAAAGGGGAGAAAAATGGAAAAATGGGACCATGTATAAGTCATAATAAATGTTTGGTGTTTGTACATGTGTGTCTAGGAAGCAAGAAGTAGAGGGCGAAGCTATACTCTTGCTACTGTTGGTATTTGTGAGTCCATTCTCCATTTCTCATTAACTTTCTTTCTGCTTTCAAATGGCCCTTCAGTGGATAGGGAATTGTGTACACTACAATGAGTGAACCAAAATCTTCATTTTGTAGAATTGTTTAAGGTCAAATAACTCATCCAACACCTCAAATTTTATCTGTTGCTCATTTATGCTAGGGGCAGTATCTGTTCCTAATAAGTACAAACATTCCTACTGCTTTAAATGTTTCTGCGTATTAGTCCTAGAACTTTTACTCATGAACAGAAATATTCTCACTGGAGGCAGAAATTAAAAGCAATTATTGTATGTTTGGTGTAATCACTTATCAGCAAGGCAGCTCCTACATCAACTTGTTGATTCCTGCATCAATATATTTTAGATTTACTATGAAAAGCACCATCTGTTAAAAAAAAAAAATTGACCCTTGAGCTAGGTGTACAGCTGGACATTTTTCTTTCCTATAAGACCCACCTGTTCTGTATAAATCAAGCATATGATTGGATTAATGAACCCTATAGATATAAGTCTGTTGCCTTCTATGTGTATGTGTATGTTTTACTAGTAAACTGTAATTGTTAAAGAACAGTATATGTAATATCACAATGACGCAGAAGGGTTTCAGTGAGTTACCAGACTGTGTTGAGAATGGAGCTTCACAGATGCAGGCATGCTAAGCTCTATCTATAGTGCATGCATTTCTAGTAAAGAGCCACTGTTCTACTGACAGTGAAATGAAACCTGTCCTGGGTATGAGATGAGAATCTTAAAAACTGAAACAAATGCAGAAGCAGGTTTTTTAACACTTCTGAAATGTACTTCACCACACAGCCCCGCCTCATTCCAAACCTGTTTTTAAGTTGAATTCTTTATGACCAGTTAAAATGGTTTTGCATGATAGAGTAGTAGTCATCTTTATCCTGATATGCCATTTTTTTCCAGTTTCCCACATATGCAGCTTGCATCATGGGTACCGACTAATTCCTATTTTCAGGTTCAGTAAAAGTTACATGGAATGAATATAGTGGAAAAGAAGGTATCCTTTCAATGGTGATTTATCCTTATAGAATATGGCACTCATCTGGAAATTTGACTACTATCTACTGCAATGAAATTAATGTGGTCTTGATATATTTTCCAGGCAAAAGAAACTGCTCTTTAGGTTCCCTGTTTAATGGGAAACATAAAAATAAATTTTCCAAATCAGTAGCTACTGCATGCCAGTATAATAAGTCTTTACGCAGCCGTTAAGACTTACTGTACATTCAATGGCCAATCAAGGATTGAATGAGAGAAGAATATAAACCATGCCTACTACATGGTGAAGTTTGCATTTACCCCAGGGGTGCCTTTTTATATTTTATTAAATTAGCATTGCATTGCAGCACAACATGAGTTTCAGGTGTGCATTATTAACAATGAATATGTACAGAGACTACATTTAATTTTCCACTAAAAAATCTAACCCTATCTTCCATTATACTTGAACCCTTTTATCTAATTTATCCAATCCCCTTCCCTGTTCCTTTCTAGTAACACTATCTTATAACCATTATATCCACATCTTAAAATCGAGAAGTTTATTTTTGTTTTATTTAGTTCACTCATTTGCTTGGGTTTTCTACCACATGTGCTAAAATGATTAACTGTTTGTCCTTCTCTATCTCAGTTATTTCACTAAGCATATTACATTCTTCATCCCTGTATGTTGTTGCAAATGGTAGGATTTCACATATTTTTTTTTATTGTGTAATATTTCATTGTGTGTTTTCTGTGTATGTTTGTATTTCTCTGTGTGTACACATAATACATATACTGCTTTTTAAAAAATATATTTATTATTATTTTTTATTTATACATACGAGCTGGGGTACAGGCCAGAGGCGTGGGGCGGCGAGAGGGTTCACCAGAAACAGAGTGGGGAGCAGAACAGGCAGATCAGAAGTACACTGCTGAGGGGAGCAGCGCGTGGGCGAGGCAGGAGAGGTCTGCTGCACCATGTGGGATTCTCCCCGGCTGGGCGTCGAACTCGCATCGCCGCTGCCGACAGCTCCACAGCGCAGCGCTCAACTGCTGTGCCACCGGGGAGGCCCAATAATACATATACTACTTTTTTTATGGCAATATTGTGTTGACAGGCACTTAGATTGTTTCCAGTTTTAGGCTATATAAATAATGTTGCGATAAACTTGGGATTGTACTTACATCCTTGAACTTTTATTTTTTTTTAATTTTTACAGTACATACCTAGAGGTGGGCTTATTGTGTCATATGGGATTTCTTGTTTTAATATGATGCGGAATCTCCATACTTCCTACAATAATGGGCTGCAGCAATTTATATCCCACCAACAGTACAAGAGCTCCTCCCTTCATATCTTCTTCAACACTGTTAAACTGTATTAAGAGTTAATAGGGCCCCCCTGGTGGCGCAGCGATTGAGCGCTGCGCTGTGGAGCTGTTGGCAGCAGCGATGCGAGTTTGAAGCCCGGCCAGGGAGAATCCCACATGGTGTTGCAGACCTCTCCTGCCTCGCCCGCTGCTCCCCTCAGCAGTGTATTTCTGACCTGCCTGTTCTGCTCCCCGCTCTGTCTCTGGTGAACCCTCTCGCCGCCCCACACCTCTGGCCTGTACCCCAGCTTGTATGTATAAATAAATAAATCTTTTAAAAAAAAAGTTAAGAGAAGAAAGGAACTCTAGTTATTTAATATGATATCTTAAGCTTATAATAGGCATTACTTCATAAATAAGAGAAATTGTGATGGGATGTGCAGTGTTTTTAAAGATATCCATTTAAACTAGATTCCAAAAAACAAAATGGGGAATTGGAAATAGACTCCTTTTTTTTTTAAACTGGGAATTTTTTTCTTATCCTTATTTATTTATTTTTTGGGGGTGGAAGAACCGGTGTGCAGGGCAGAGATGTGGGGGGTGAGAGCATTCAACAGAGACAGAGTGGGGAACAGAACAGGTGAATTTACTGAAATACACTGCTGAGGGGAACAGCAGATAAGAGAACAGAGATCTGCTGTGCCATGTGGGTTAGCTCCCTGGCCAGGGATCAAACTCAATTGGTAGAGGTGATAGTGCCAAGACTTAACCACGTGGCCACCAAGGAAATACAACTCATTTTTTGTTGGGTTTGATATGAAATGAACTTTGTTCAAAACTAAACTGGGTTAGCCTCGATAATGTTTATTTTAATTATATTTATGGTAATAATTAGCTTAATAGTTAAGTCTAAGTGGGATTCTGTTTTTAAGACTATCTTCACATTTATGGGATGCATGCCTTCTGGAAAGACACCCCCATTAAATTTCATCAGTTCCAGCTAAGGCTTTCATATAATTAACCCAAGTTGCAATAGTAGGTATTCTTTTAAATAATTGTCTAATTCTAAAATGTTAAGTGTTAAAAAGTAATGCTCAAAAGTTACGTAGTGTTGAATACTTGTAAGTGCACAATACATCATTAATTATTGACTTAATATTAATCAGATAAGCAAAATAATATAGTAAGTAGAACATTTAGGTGACTTGTTAGGAATTCTTTTGAAGTCTAATTAGAATTCTAACATAAATCTTGGCCTCCGACATTGAGGCATCTTTCTGACCAGTATGTTCACTTACCATGTATGTATCTCATATCTGCATTAGCCTGATTCTGTTTGTATCTTAGTTCTGTTTTGAATTTTACAGTCTGTCAGTCCATACAAATATATGAATTGGAATTTTGATGAGAATTGCATTGAATCTGTAGAGGAATTTATGAAGTTTGACATCTTAACAATGTGGTCTTTTGTTCTATGATACCTTTTCCTTTGCTTATGACATCTTTAATTTCTTTCAGTAATTTTGTAGATTTTATATCAGTATTTTTTATTCCTTTAGTTAAATGTATCCAACACATTTTATCCTTTTTCTTGCTATTCAAAATTTAATTGTTTCCTTTTTTATTTTTTGGATTGTTCATCACAAGCATATAAAATTATAATGGATTTTGTATCACAGTGTGTGTGTGTATGTATACACATACACCAAAATCATTAAGAATATACCAAGAATGAACCAAGAATATGTCAAAATTACCAAGCAAAAGTCATTTATTGAATCTGAACTAGGACCTACACATCTATACATTAATAATCCTTCATTAGTAGGGATGGGAATCCCCAGTTGAAAACCACAGACTATAATGGATTCAATTAAGTAAGTAAAAGAATGACTCACCTAATTTTCTAAAAACATTTGAAATTATAGCTAATCACACTAAACTCTTGTCTAATATCAGCAAGGCAACACCAAGACTCTGATAAATAGAAAT
The DNA here is from genome assembly GCA_004024925.1 of Scalopus aquaticus. Taxonomy (NCBI): domain Eukaryota; kingdom Metazoa; phylum Chordata; class Mammalia; order Eulipotyphla; family Talpidae; genus Scalopus; species Scalopus aquaticus. Next base: position 51,880 of record PVIJ01007719.1, read on the forward strand.
CTCTTTGACAGCCAGTGCAGTGACAAATCTCTAGAAACCTCATGTGATTTCTGCAATATGAATAAAATTTCACTCAGACAAATTTCACCCAGAAAGCATAATCTGCTCTTCTGATTTGACAACACTTCCCCAAGAACTCCTATCAAATAAAAATAATTCATTTTACAAGCTGAGGGAGCAAATCCTTTTGTGATATTCCCAGGAGCACCTGGGAAATCTCAAAGTGCAAAAGATCTCACTTAGGATTTTGTTTGGGGAAGGAAAAACAACAAAAGTTGTCCGGAGGATTCAACATTTGATTAAAAAGGTTCATAAGTTAATGAGAAACAGTACTTGGCTACCTATTTTAAAAAGTGGTAAAAGACTAAATATAGAAGGTAACATGATTGTAAAGAATCTTCGCTTTTTCAAAGGTGAGAAGACCATTCTCTTAAATAATCAATTACCTAAAAAATATTCAACATAAAACACAATTAACATGCCAAGACATAGAATCTATCTTTTAAATAGATTAAATCAGACAAGGAAAACACTTTTGCAAACTTTTATTAATAGCTTACCAACAATACAAAAAAAATTTGTTTTTAAAAGTAGATAACACTGAGTTTTTGTTTTTGTATAATTACAATGTTTAACACTAATGATCTTAAAAAATATTTATAAATTTTAGCTAGTTTTGACTATGACAAATAGAATTCTTTCTGTGAATTTTTGAGAGCATTCTGTATCCATTCAGGACTGTTTTGAAATCACTAGTTATTTTAATTACTATCATTTTCTTAACCAACACACCCTACGTATCTTGCATAAAAAGTTGTTTTCTGCCACTATTACCGTAAGCAAACTCTAATTCATATAGGACATTTTACCACGTTAACGTCAATTTCATCTCTAACACATTTTGCATCTTATACAGATTAGTAGGTTTTATAAACATAACATTACAACTTTCTGTAGTTGTTTACTTTCTTAGAGTGTAAGTCCCTAATGGGGGAATAAATAAACATGTTAATTAACACCCCAAATATATATCCATATAAATCCTCTCTGTACCCCATAAAAAGAGGTAAAATCACATAATAATATGCTTAGTAATTCATATTTCAAATTTCTACCTTATTAATTATATACTTGAGCTCTGTTTACTAACTTAGTTGAACATAATCAAAATTTTTAACTTTTCTAAGAATCTTCCCAGATTTAGGCTGGCATACTACAAAACATATTGAAGGTTGAAATAAAATGTGTTGCAATAATAATTAACTTATATTAACAAAAATAGACGTTTTTCATTGTCTTGTAAGAATAACAACTCATTTGATCATCAACCTGTGTAGGTTTAGGAAGAACATAAACAAGTAGAATAAAAATGTGTCTGTATTATACCTCATGCTTGTAACACAGGAAACATAGCTGGTTTTATTAAACCAATATTTTAAACTAGTCTTGTTTGCCAAAGATTTGTCTAAATTATGTAAAATTTAATTCTTAAAGCTTTTAGGTTAGTAACTATAAGAACTATTTTTTTGAGCCTTGAAAGTGTTGGATGATTAATTTTCTTAATTATCTTGAAATTTTAGGAATATTCACTTTATCTAATGACTTATATGTCTTGTTCTCCTGCCAGATCAAATCCAATACTGAGCCTCTCCAGTGAATTCTTATTTCAATTGTACTTAACTCCAAAATTTCAGTTTGCCTTTTTTATAATTGCTGTCTTCTTATTGATTTTCATTAGTTAAGACTTGTCATTATGCTTTCCATTAGTCCTTGGTTTTATTTAGTTCTTTGAACGAATTATAAGGACTGCTTTGATGCCTTTTTCTTTTAAATCCAGAATGTGTTCCCTGTGTCAAGTCTTACAGATCTGTGTTTTTTTTTGCCCCCTATAGGTTGATAAATCTAGCCACATAAGAAGCTGATTCCCACTCTTCACTCCACTGCATTGGTTTCTGTTTGCTTGTTTGTTTAGTGTTTCCTCTGGGCTATTTTAGTGAAGTTTATTTTCCCCTCGGTGTTAAGTGATGTCACTCACAGAGGATTCAACCTTGTGCTGATGCTCAGTTATCTCAGGATGACAGTCGATTTAGTAGAAACTTGTCTCTTCACTCTGTTAGTGTCACATCTAGATTTTGTCAGCTGATTGCTATATTCTCAGAGTCCCTGTGGTGTAAAGTGCTGCACCATTTGATCTAATTAAATACCAGTTCTTGTGAGAGGAAGCTTTTTTATTTTTATTTTTTGGAGGTTTTGTTTTATGCATACAAGCTGGGGTGCAGGCCAGAGGCGTGGGATGGTGAGAGGATTCACCAGAGACAGAGTGGGGAGCAGAACAGGCAGATCCGTGGAAATACACTGTTGAGGGGAGCAGCGGGCGAGGCAGGAAAGGTCTGCTGTGCCATGTGGGAAGCTCCCCAGCTAGGTGTCGAACTTGCATCGCTGCTGCTGCCTACAGCTACACAGTGCTGAGCTTTAACCCTCTGTGCCACTCAGGAGGCCCTGCAGAGGAAGCTTTTTAGGAAAGTCTGAATTTTCTTTACTGACCCAGAAGAACTCTTCTCTCTCCCATGGTTCTGTTTGGTAAACTAGGCGATCTGTGGTTTGGGTATTACTCGTAATTGCTAACCACCAAAATCACCATCGTTTTCCATAGTGCTCTTAGGTTTGAATTTCCCACCATTCTAATTCAAAGAGATTGTTGCCTGGAGAGAACCATAAAACTGAGTTCTCTTAAAGATGGCCTCTCTTCCTGAGCCAAATCTTAGGTTCCTTGCTCATGCCAGGATCAGTGGTGACTGTAATCTTCTCTTGAGAGTGACACAGCCTTATGAACCGGTACTGAGTGGGGATAACAAACTATGATTTTTTTTCATCTAGACTCTCTTGCATGGAACTTCCATTCTTTAAGTAGCTCTGTTCTATTCTCAATCCGCCGTGCCTGGGATTTAAGCTTGGTCCTATTAGTGTGGGTTAGCTGGAAACGGAACCCTCCAATCCCTTACCAGAATGCTCCAGTAATTTACTCTCTGCTACTTGGAGCTGAGAGCTTGAGAAATATTGGCAAGCTGTCTTTCCTTATGGGCAGCGTATTCCTTGCTTGGGACCTGAGGGCAAAGGGAGCTTGCTCTCAGGCCATACTTAACCACATTGCATCTTCTATCATTGTGCTGAGTTTGGAGACTGGAGGGAGGGACTGGGTTATAGTGCAAGTAACATAGACTACCAATGTTTTTATAAAAGTTTAGTACATTTCCTGGACTATATGTATATGTGTGTGCGTGTGTGTATATATGTGTGTGTGTGTGTGTATATATAGAAAAATTCAGAAAGTTTAAATGGTTGTCTTTTATAAATATTCACCTGTTTTGGTTGCTTCCTGGAATCAGAACTGTGGAGCTCTTCATTTTACCAAAGTTGAAATCTAACAGGAAGTTTCCTGTATTTCCTCCAGTGATAACGTAGTTCGGATAATTTTTTCCCCTTTTAAGTGTGAATTTAACTTCTTTGCAAATGGAAAAGTTCCCTTTTCAGAACAGGAAGTTATAGTTAACTCTCTGGAAATTCAGTAAACTAACCCAAACTGAATCACTCATGTCAAAATGTTTCTCATACAATATTGTGTGATATCACCTGTACACTTTCCTTTTTTTAAAAAAAAAGATTTATTTTCATTTATTCATGAATACAAGAACTGGGGTATAGGACAGAGGTGCAGGGGTGGGTGAGAGGATACACCAGAGACAGAATGTGGAGCAGAACAAGCAGATCCACTGAAATCCACTGCTGAGGGGAACAGCAGGCGAGACAGGAGAGGTCTGCTGCTCCATGTGGGTCAGCTCCCTGGCCCAGGATCGAACTCATGCTGCAGTGACTGGTGATAGCTTAATAGCACTGAGACTTTAACCCCTTGTGCCACCAGGGAGACCCTACACTTTCCTTTACAAAATATCTGATACATTCAATCATGTCATTCTATATAGTTAGAGCTATAGTCCACATAATTCCTTTCCCTGTATAGTTACTAACTATCCTGAACCACAAGAAACAAAAATTTGGAAGGCAGAAATAGTCAGCAGCAGCATTTTTTTTTTATGTTCAGATGATTATGACAAGTGCAGCAGGCATTATTTTAGTTCACAAATGAATTGTCTTATGCTGCCTCACTATGCTGGTGATGGCCACAGTAGATATGGCAGCTCATCCAGTACCCTCTAGAACTTCTTTTGGTTTCTAGGACCACTGTACCATGTGCATGTTTAGCTCTGTGACGAAAGGTTCAGACTCTGCAGGACACCATCATCATTGAAGTTGGAGGCTTGAGGGTGGTGAGATTGATTTGCATTTCAGTCTGTACTTTTTGGATTATGGCTTGATCTTGTAGCTTCTAGTTTGTCCTTGCTTCTCTACTTCACATTCTTCCTCCCCTCCTGTCTGTCCATGGACTAGTCTCTAACTCTCCACCTGTAGAAAAGCCTTCAAAATAAAAGTGACTGTTTAAAAGCTCAAATAATCATTTAAGGTCAAGTTCCATCATACACACACACACACACACATATATATATGTGTATATATATGTGGTATATATATGTATATATGTATATACACACACACCATATATACCACATATATGTATATACACCATATATATATATATATATATATATATATATATACACACACACACACACACCCCGTATGTAATAGTATATACAATATAATACTATATACTATAGACATGCTATATAATAAGTATGTGTGTGAAAAATTGTTTGACTATTTGGTGCATTTTGTTTCTCCAATGAGACCCTATTGATATACACATGCACTTGAAGAGTAAAATCAGAGAGTGATTGGGACATGTTTCATTATGGGAACGTTAGACCTTACTCTTAATATTTTAGCTGGCTTAGTTAACATTTGCAAAAGACCCAGCTACCTACAGAAAATGTGTTTTCTATTTGTATGTGGTTTGGTTTATTATTGTAGAGAGAGATAAGTTCTTTTCACTATGACAGTAAATGTCTCCTGAAACCAAGAGATTACTTCTTCTGTGCCAGGCTTGCAATGATTTAGTGTAATTTATATCCAGATTTTTCCTTCCTACATTTTCCCCAACATGAAACAATGATATCAGGTCAAATAATATTCTAAGCATGCTCTAGATATTGATGAAAGTTAGCACTTCTCTCTCTATGTATGATTGCCATTAGAAGTATCGAAGGTCCTGTGTCTCTGACTATTCTTGTTTCATAGACACAGGCTTTGAATATAAACCATGATGCAGTAGATAGACTGAGAAAATTGAGAAAGCTTCTGTAAGAATTATCTATTGCCTGATCATTCTATTCAAGTTCTATATTTTTCTGTGCATATCACTTTGCAAACCTATTGTGAATTCTTAGTGATATAGCTTTGTAATGTTGACATCTCTCCCATCTTAGATGAGAAAAATCTTAGTATATTTTATAGCTCTTTGTTACAAGCTTACTTTTTTTTTCTTTTCCAAATATATTTTGGCTCATCTGTATGTGTTATATATATAAAAATAATGTTATATATAATGTCTACATATATATGTATATGTTGTGTGTGTATGCACTTGTGTGTGTGTGTGTGTAATTGTGACTTTGTTTGGAAACATTCAGATCCTAATAAATCAGTTCTACTGTCATTTGTTGGTAAAGCCATGAGTAATACTATTCATAACAAATATAAATTACAAAAATCTTAAAACAGTAGCAGATGACTATCATCAGGATAATGTATAAATATTTTATGCAATATTAATACACTGTGCTACTATTTAATCATGAGAAGGGTTAAACCTCAGCTAAAGCCTGAATTGATGAATATACAAATATAAATCCCAAATATGATGTTAAATGTAAGAACAAGTTGCAGAAAAATACACATAGTGTGACTGTATTTATAGAAATACCTATATCTTTGGCTTTAAAAAAAGAAGCGAAAAGATGTACAAACAAGCTAAAATTCGGGAGAGGAAGTACCTCTTAGGGAAATGGAAAATCTGAACTTAAAGATGAATACACAGGATTGCAGGGTGTGATTTTATTTCTTAATTTGAGAGTATGCATATTCATTTTAGCTATGAACTGCACATAAACTTTATATGTATTTTCTGTACTTGATTTAATTTATAATAAAATATGCTATAATATGCCTTTCAATGTGTAGAAATATAATCTCTCTGGTAATATCAGAAAGTGATAGGAATTCAGAGATGTAAGAACACTTTGGCACTTTTAATAAGACAGCAAATTAGTTCTTTTTGGAACATAATTTCTAATTTCAGTAAAGGTGAAAGAAATGTACAGTCACTTCTCTAAATCTTATTTGCTAGCCTTATGGAACTATTCATATAGATTACTCCAAATGCTAATGTGTTATCCCTAAACAACTTGTCAGGGAGCCAGGTATTTTAAATATATTGAAAAGTCATAACTAGGTTTCTATTGATCATCTGACTCTGTCTCTGACTGGGATAAATTGCTGTTACATTGACTTTTGATCAAGATTTCCACATGACCTTTTTCCCTTCCCTTCCTGTAATCAGATTATCTATTTCCTGCTTAAAGCTTGTGCCCTGTGTAAGTAAGATCTCATTATTTATGCTATCCTACCACACCTTCAATGGATGGTCACATATTATAGTAAGATAGGCCTGTATGACTTCCTACAACCATTTGGGAAAATTACATCATATTTTTAATCAGTAAGAGTAGAGATATTGTAGTTTCATGATTGCTTTTTTTTTTTAATATTTTGAAGCATGTAGATGTTCCATATATGGCTCCCTTTTGTATTTGCTGGTGTCGATTAGAGATCTTATTAAATGGTGTATTTTGTGTCCAAGTCAAATTTTATCATAAACACATTGGAAATCATATTAACACTTTTTGCTCCGCTCACGTATTCACGTATTCATATGTTCATCTAGTCTCTGGTTTTTCATGCCACGGTGGATTTATTTGGAACTATTAGGAGCTATTTCTTTGATTGTACTCAGTCTAGAAGCTTTAATCTCTATGCATTTAAAATTTCATTAAAATATGTCCAGTAGTTCAGGAGCTGTGTATGTTTTATTGAATGCTTATACCATTCATGCGGTGGCACAGAAAATAGCTAGCACACAAAGTGTTAAAACTTAAATCTCAGGCCTCCCTAGGGGTTAAGTTTCAGCACTATCTCCCCTGGGCCTGAGTTTGATCCCCAGCCAGAAAGCTGACCCACATAGTTGCAGCAGACCTCTCCTGTATCACCCACTGCTCCCTTTAGCAGTGTATTTCAGCAAATCCATCTGTCCTGCTACCCACTCTATCTCTGGTGAATCCTCTCATTCCCCTCTCACCCCAGCCTACACTCACTTCTTCTATGTAAAATTAATAAATAAAAATTAAAAAACATGAAATATGAATCTCAAAGATGTGTTTGTGAGGCTAGTAGACACAAACATCTGCCAAGGCAGCAATCAGGCAGCTAGTCGGATGTTTGGAAACTGCTTCTAGAAATTAACACCACCCCCAGTACTCAAACCATGTGATGAGGAAAGGGAACCAGACATATCAAAGTGTATGATTCTTATTTTAGCACATTGCTGAAATGTGAACAAGTGGAAAAAAAAAGAATATAAATTGAGCTTGGAAAGATTGCAATAAATAATACTATTCAGTTGCTTTTTCATGGAATGGAATAGAGTAAAAGAACATTAAATACTAGGAAGTGATTAGTGCCCAAGAAAACATATGGAGACTCAGAATTTAAAGAATAGAGATGGTTATCCAAATAATTAGGGAAAAATCAAATTGTTTCCCTTAAACAACAAGAATTTATATAGATCTATCTGAAATGATTAAAGTCACTGAATAAAGGCTCAACTATCCTTTTCACTTTGTCTGTGTAGACAGAACCTATGAATAGGTCATGTCACCTGGGTGAGGAAAATTAAATTTGACAGAGGACAGGGAATGGGGTCATTATATAGTAAATTGCCTCTTCAGGTGCAATTATCTATTCATGACATAAATCCAGTACAATTCTACAAGTCTTTGATTTTATTCTATATACATCTTCTTTTCTTCTTTGTCTTATTGATATCAGTATTTTATTGCTTGGACCAAAATCCCCTTTTTCACAGTTCTAGTACATGTTTTCACTAAATCTAATGGGTTTTCTCTAGTGAATGCCGAATCGCTGGAGAAGCACACTATTTCTTTATGAAATATCGATTTTTCTCCCATGAAACTTCTTGGCAAAGTGAAGAGTAAGTTGTAGTAAATATATACATACTTAAAAATTGATATTTTAAAATTACTTTAAGATTTGCTTTAGTAGCTATTTGAGGAAACTCCTAGAAAATGAAATAGTTCTACATTTGCAACTCCCTTAAGCTTAAGGTCTGCTCCATGCCCCAGCCCAATGACAAAAACGTGCAAGAAGTAAGCTGAAATTCAGTGCACCCTTTGTTGTTCTTGTTGGAATGTTGTTTCAATATTATTTTAGAAGCTAAATTATAATCCTATTTAGTATTTTTTGTTTTGTTGTAACTTATTTTCAAATCATTTGCAACAGAGAAATCTGACGAGGGACCATAGTAAAAATAATAAAAAATAAAAGTCTTTGTTTCATGACAAATAAATCATTACGATTTCTTAGTCAACAGTTTTGCTTATTTTCTTGAAATTCAAACTAGACTGATCTTTTCAAAATGGTTACATACACATGTTAGCACTATTAACTGCTACTGTCACTTGTTAGCATTCATTGTATACTTCATGGCAAAAACATGTGAATTGCTTTGGAGAACTACTGTAATGTTTAACTTTTTGGGTTAAATTAAATGATTTGTCAAAAGCCATAAAGCTAGTAAAGTGGCAGAGTGAAGTGCCTGTCTTCTTCCCGCCCCTCCACTTTACAAAACTGCAAATAAGGGCCTCCCTGGTGGCGCAGCGGTTGAGTGCTGCGCTGTGGAGCTGTCGGCAGCAGCGAACACCCGGCCGGGGAGAATCCTACATGGTGGGGCAGACCTCTCCTGCCTCACCCGCTGCTCCCCTCAGCAGTGTATTTCTGATCTGCCTGTTCTGCTACCCACTCTGTCTCTGGTGAACCCTCTCGCCGCCCCACGCCTCTGGCCTGTACCCCAGCTTGTATGTAAAAAAATAAAATAAAATAAATAAAAACTGCAAATAAAACTGTTATATGTAAATTGAGGTAAGCACTCTTTGACATATTTTCCACAAATCTTGGAATTATATCCATGCAAAAACTAAATGTCTTACAATCTTTATTATTAATTCCTACTTCTTTATAATAGCGAACACATTATATTTCCCCAGGTCTTTTATTTTATGTCCAAGCATGTTGTATATTTGCTGAATGTGTCAAGTGTACTTTATAAGACTATTCTACCCTTCTTATTCTTAGGATTTATATATATTCTAATTTATATATAATTTTGACCAAGACAGTTAAAAGTATTGCTCAAATATTTTCTACTTTTATCATTATTTGATTATTTGTGCTTTTAATTTCTGAGAGAGGAGTGTTAAAATCTCCACTGTGATTGTCCTCTTATTTATTTCTCCCATTAGTTTTGTCAGTTTTTATCTTTTTGAAATGATCATGCTCTCTAATTAGGCAAATACACATTTATGATACTTCGTTCTTGCTGAGAAGTGATCTTTTTATTATTGTGAAATTATTCTCGTTATTTGTTTTTAATACCCATTGTCATTAAGTTTATTTTATCTGATGTTGCTACAGCACTAGTACTCCAGCCTTTCAATGCTTATGGATTGCATTGCATATGCATATTTTTCCATTCTATTACCTAACCTATTTATAATTAAAAATAATTTCTTATATAGCATATATAATGGGTCTTATGCTTTTATCTATTTGTATCTGTCTATTAATTGCATTAAAATTTAGCTCATTAACATTTAATGTAATTATCATGGTTAAATTTCCATTTTATGCTTTCTGTTTCTCCTTTGCTTTCACATTTGCTGCCATTTTTAATTATGTAAATTTATTTCAGTTTAGTTCATATACTGCATATTTAGCTATTATACACATTTACATTTTTTTTGTAACTACCCTAGGGAGTACAATATCACACATAATTTTTCTGTCTATCTTGTGTTACATCACCAAAAAATTAGAAAACTTGCAACAATACTTGCCCTGCTGTACTCTGTATATGACATAGACATTCTAGATATAGTCCATACCCCATTAAACGCATCATACATACCCCATTAAACGCATCATAATTTTTGCTTTTTGGAGATATATACTTTTTTTTTTTATTTTTAAATGATTGGCTTGTTAGATTTTTTGTCATCCTTACTGGACATTAAAAAACTTTGGAATTTATAAATTTTTATCCTGTATTTTCCCAAATTGTAATAATATATGGTTAAAAGCATTGTATAGTTCACATAAACCTTAGAATACTGTACTTTTAGATATTTGTCTTTATACTTCTTACTCAATTTAATTGTTTCACCAAAGTAATTTCACATTGATGAAATAGATATTACAGTGCAATATTTCAACTATTGTAAGGATGGACAATTTTAGTGAAATATCTTTGTCCACAACTATCAATGTATTACTTTCGTTTTAGTCTAAAGTGACCTGTAGCATACTACATTTCATTAAGTATCATCTTTATCTGAATTTACCAGATGAATTATGATTAAGACATAGGAATGCATCCCAGTTGTTCTGTTGGGGTTCAACAGTAATGTATTCAATAAGCTATGTAATGAAGGTCTGTTCCTTTTGGAAATGATTTTAATTCAGAAAAATGTGTTTTGAATGAGTGTGAACATTCTTACAAAGAGTAACAATGATAATCAGTGCTTAACTTTGTTTTTTTATTTCCCTCCAAGAAAACCTAGACGTGTATTGGTTTTGTATATTTTAATTTAAAAAGGCATTTTGCATTTAGTTTTTTTTTTTAATTATTTATTTATGCATACAAGCTGGGGTACAGACCAGAGGTGTGGGGGGGGGGGCGAGAGGGTTCACCAAAGACAGAGTGGGGAGCAGCACAGGCAGATCGAAGGAAATACACTGCTGAGGGGAGCAGTGGGCGAGGCAGGAGAGGTCTGCTGTGCCATGTGGGAATCTCCCCAGCCGGGTGTTGAACTGGTGTTGAACTTGCGTTGCTGCTGCCAACAGCTCCACAGGGCAGCGCTTAACCACTGCACCACCAGGGAGGCCTTGCATTTAGTTTTGAATATTTCCATTCATGATGAAAATTAAAATTCAGACTTAGTTTATAGATGTTTACTATATTTTAATCAAATAATTCATAAGTAGGATTCTGAAGCTATTTCTGCCAACCTGATCTGTGTCATTAGGAATTGACAGACTCTGCATTACCTTGTGATGTTGTCTTGTTAAACTATTTATGAATTGATGATATCTCTACCCATCTGTGTATAGCTTAATTGGCTAGATTGAACACTAAATTTCGTTAATGTCCCATAAATAGCACTTTGCTTGTGCAGGGTTATAAAACATATATTTTGAAACACAGAACTTCACTACTACCAAAAATCATCTTTGGGTCTGAAGCATATTTTTATCACATTCATACAATTAAACTGATGTGTTGAATTATTCCTGTGAATAAACATATTTCTCTTTAGTTTTAGTATAAGGCACATGGTTATTTGTTTTATTTTCCCTGCTACTAACCAAGCGCAAGATTCCCACAATCTCGGATGGTAGTGGCTATTCAAAAAGGAGGAAGAAGAAAACATAAATTTTGAGAAAATATAAGCATCAGTGAGATAGGGTTTAATTTTGGAGCGGGTGAAATATTTTGAGGTTACATTTTTTATATAATATGTGTAGCCTATTCTGTATTATCCCAGTTAAACTAACACTTGCTTGTATTCATAAAATAACCTATTCAATATGACTTGTTAAAAATGCAAACTAGAGAGTTATCCTCCCCATCTTGCAAGATAGTGGGTGAAAAAGCTGAGAAGCCAATTCCTAAAGACAAGAAACCTGAAGATGAGAAGGGGAACCCCAGAAGGAAAAAGAAAAACACTGGATATATAGGTGGAATATAGGGGAACAACATAAGGGATCAGGAAATAAAAATAACAATAATTAAAAACAATTAACAGGCAACTATAAATCAGAGACTTTCTGCAGGGGACGGGGAAGGAGAGTCAAAACGGGAGGGAAGAGCAAAAGCAACTATGAAGATGGTGCGCAGGGGAATCGATGGTGGGGATTTTACAGGGACTACAACTGAGAGGAGAAAGCAAACATTGTGCCAAAATGAACAGTGATGTAAAGTATATATAAATAAATTGAATAAAAGAAGATGAACCTTGGCCAAAGCACCTAAGCACAGGAAGCCCCGCTTGCAGCTGAAATCCTATCCTAGTCCAGGATTTGAGAGATATTCCTGATATGCAGGGTATTCCCGAAGATTCATGTACAAGAGGTGGCATCCAACAGCTCACTCCCGGATTGAAAGGAAAAAGAAAACAATCCTTTCTGGGTCACAAAACCTATTGGTGGTAACCAAGTGATTAAACTTCACGAAGAGCATAGGATACTATGCTAATGAAGATTTACCTAGAAAGCTGTGTAGCCACCAAAAAGCCCTTCTGTCAGCATCTGAGAAAACTGTGAGCTGTCACTGGGACCGTTTGATCATCCTCACTGAGCCCCACAGAGGCCCAAAGGTCATTTTCCTGGAGCAGCTAAGAATGACTTGCTGTTTGTGGTGGGACATCTTTCCCTCAGTCAACCAAGTTCCTCTGTGTAGGTCACACCAGAAATTTGTCCTTGTTACTGCCACCAAAACTAATGCCAGGGATGTGAAAATCCCCAAACACCTCACTGTTGCCAACTCCAAGAAGAAACTGTATAAACACCACATCAAGAAGGTGAGATCTTCAACACAGAGAAGGAGGAATATGAGATTACAAAGCAGTGCAAGTTTGATCACAAAGCTGTAGATTCAAAAATTCTCTTAAGCACAAAGCTATTCCTCAGCTCCAGGGCTACTTGTGCTCTGTTTGCTCTCACAGATGGAATTTACGCTCACAAATTGGTGCTCTAAATTTCTTACAAAGAATCTAATTAACTGATCCATAAAAAAATCTAATACGGTGTAATGCAAAACATCTATTTATTGTATTTTGAAATTGGACATAGTTAACTATGTTAACTACTAGTTAAACATGTTAACTGATAACTGGTAACTAACTACATAGTTAACCATGTTAGCTACTAATAACATAAGAATGTATAGAAAACTGATATAGGAGAAAACTTTAAACAATTAAAAGTGATAAATTCTCATGGATTACCAAAAAGCAAAAAAGTAATATATTGATCACATAGAAATGCAATTAATCACTTTCAATAACATATAGATTCTCCAACTTAATTGAAATGACCTCAGACCCCCTAATACCATGCCAGGTGTACCCATGAACAAATCAAATGAATTAACAAATTATAAAATGTTATAATTCGATGATTAAACAAAATGTATCCTCTTTACATTGAATTGACTTTGTACTATGTCAAAATTTAGTCACATACATCAGTGGATCTATTTCTTGACTGTGTGTTATATTCATTTTGTTATCTTTACAGGACCACTACTTTCTTGAAAATTGATTCTTACATAACTATTTAATATGAGTTTATGTGTCTGCCAACTTTTGTTTTTTTTCTCAAACTTGTTTATTCAAGGTTTTTGCATTTCATATGAATGCTCATATAGTTTTTCAATTTCTGTGAAAATACCATCTGATAGCTTGACTAAATTGGACTGAATCAATTGTTTAGGGAGATTATCATCTTGACATGGAAGCTTTGCAATCGATGAATTTTGATATATCAGTACATTTACTTACATCTGTTTTAATTACAGCAATATTTAGAATTTTTTCAGAGCACAACTCGACAATATTTGTCAGACTTCTTAAATATTTCTAATTTTATGCGCTTGTTAAATGGCATGTTTTATTTATTTTTATTTTTTTAAACATTTATTTATACATACAAGCTGGGGTACAGGCCAGAGGCGCGGGGCGGCGAGAGGTTCCACCAGAGAGAGTGGGGAATAGAACAGGCAGATCAGAAATACACTGCTGAGGGGAGCAGCGGGCGAGGCGGGAGAGGTCCGCCTCACCATGTGGGACTCTCCCTGGCCGGGCGTCGAACTCACATCGGGTGTCAAACCTGCACCGCGTGTCGCCGACAGCTCCACAGCGCAGCGCTCAACCGCTGCGCCACCAGGGAGGCCCTAAATGGCATGTTTTAAAATGCCAATTTCCCGTAGTTGCGAAAATCTAGAAATGCAGGTGAATTTTGCATAATTATCCTTTACTCTGTGTCCATGTTAAACTTATTAGTTCTGGTAGCTTTATTTTGTGGTGATCATTGAATTTTTAGTATAGGTAATATGCCATTTAAAAGTTTGGTCTCTCTCTTTGCAATCAAGATGACTTATTTAAATTTCTACTTAACTCTTTTATTGATTAAACTTTTTTATTTTCTTACATCATTTCTTGCTTTATTGCTCTGAATCAGAAATTTTACTACCATGATGAATAAAATGGTGAGAGCAAACATCCTTGCTTTGTTCATAATATTGGAGCAAAAATTATAGGCTTTCACCATTAGGTATGATGATTGCTGTAACACTTTTGTACATGTTCTTTATAAATCAACCTGAGTATTTTCTTTTAGTCCAGGTTTACTGAGCGTTTTCATAGGGGATGGATGTTAGACTTGTGTCAAATACTTTTTATACATCCACTGAGATGCAGTTCACTTTTTGATTATTAGCATAATGAATTATACTGATGAAATTTTTACTATTAAACCAGACCTCCATCTCTGGGATAAAAAAATGCTGGGCTATGGCAGATTAATAGTTACATACTGTTAGGGTTTATTTGCTAAATTATTGCTTCTCTTTTCATGAGAGAGCTTCATCTAAAATTTTCTCTCTTCATAATGCTGGGTTTGGTAGCATATATTCATGAGCCTGTAGAGTTAATTGGGAAGTATGAATGTCACTTCTATTTTATTAAGGAGTTGTATACAGTTTATTACTTCATCCTTAAATATTTCAGTGAATTCAGTGAAGTAACAGGGTTTGGTAGGTATTTTGTGTGTAGGTATTTATATACAAACTCAATTTCTATAATAGATATAGAGTTCCTCAGGTTATCTATTTTTTAAAAGATTTATTTATTTATGCATGTAGGAGCTGGGGTGCATGCCAGATGTGTGTGGGTGGTGGGGTGAGAGGATTCACCAGAGACAGAGTGGGGAGCAGAACAGGCAGATTGACTGAAATACACTGCTGAGGGGAGCAGCAGGTGAGACAGGAGAGGTCTGCTGGGCCATGTGGGTCAGCTCCCTGGCCGGGGATCGAACGCTGCTGCAGTGGCTCTGATAGCTTCATAGTGTGAGACAATAACTTTCGCCACCAGGGAGGCCCATATTATCTATTACAAAAATATTAAAGTATTAAAAATAGTGAAATATAAGTGTGTATCTTTCAAGCAGTTAATTTCATCTTAATAATCATAAAGGTATTCATTATATCCCCTTATTTTAATATTGAATCTGTAGTACTGTAGCCCCTATAAATTTTGATAGTCTCCTTGTCTAATTTGTGTTATTTATTTGATATCCTTAGTTACTTTTTTATTGATTTTGATTTCTACTGTGAATGATATTTCTTATTTTTCTCTTATTAGGTAAAAGTATAATGGTATTAAAAAATATTTTCTATATTGTGTTTTTTAACTAAGCAAAAAAATTAATTCCCTCTTGATTTCTTGTGTAGAAAGGGTCTGTTATATAGTTTCCAAATGAAATCATTGAAGTTAATTTTATTGTGGTTGAAATTATATGCTTGGTCTCATAAAATGACTAATATCCCAGAGCTGCCAATAACTCATCCCACTGAACAATAAGAAAACAAATAACCCAATCAAAAAATGGGCAAAAACCTAAATAAACACTTCACCAAATAGAACATACTAATGGCCAATGGAAACTTGAACAAAATGCCTTTCTTTGCTTATTTATCAGAGATGCAAATCAAAGCCACAATAAGAAAAACTGCTTCACACCCTAGGAATAACCCACATCAATATGACCAGAATCCACAAATATCAGTGAGGATGTAGAGGAGGGAAACCCTGTGTCCCATTAGGGATGTAGACTGGTTAGCCCCTGTGGGAAATAGTAGGGAGGTTTCAGAAAAAGGAATATGAAAATGGCAAAGCACAGAAGAATTGAATATATTGATGTTCTTTCTGAGATGTCTGTTGTCATTCTTGTTCATAATTTTGGAGGAGATGAAGTTCATAAGTTTATTTATTTTTAAAGGTTTATTCATTTATTTATGCATACAAGTACTGGAGTGTAGGCCAGAGGTGTGTGTTGGGGGACGATGAGAGGATTCACCAGAGAGAGTGGGACACGGAACAGGCGGATTGACTGCTAAGGGGAGAGTGAGTGAGACAGGAGAGTCTGATGAGCCAAGTAGCTTAGCTCCTAGGCTGGGGATCGAACTCATGCTGCAGTGACTGGAGATAGCTTGAGAGTGTTGAGACTTAAGCCCTTGTGCAACCAGGGGGGCCCGAGGTTCATAAGTTTTACAAAGCAAATTTGGGACAATGATCGTTGAAGTTACCTAGCACCTGAAACTCACTATACAGGGGAAACTTCATAATTCAGTTCTAACCTTGCCTCAGATAGGTGAACTCATTTGAGCCATTTCAAGTAGGATTCTGTGCACATCTTGATCTCAGAATTGCTCCATTAAAAGTGTATAACAACTCCATGACTACTGCTGACAGAGGTTGTCTTTCATTACTAGTTTGTGAGGACCTTTTGACAGGCTGTGCTCTGGGTGGCTGTGACACCTCATTGATCCATTTATAGTCTGTCCCTGGTTGTTCTGTAATAGCTATGAATCGGTTTTCCCCTCATGCTTTCTAATAATCAGTCTAAGGATTTTCTGAGAATGTTTTTGGTCTGATTAAACTCTGAGAGGTAATTTTGAGAATATTGCAGACCATATTGGAAATCTATCAGTTAAAAACAATTAGATAAACGACTCTTGCTGTTTATCCATATAGTTTGTAAATATGAATTGAATAGGGTTTATTCAGATTTTAGAGATAATTAATATTTGCCTTTAAATATGTTCTCTTGCTGTGTACACGTAACATTGCATTTTAGAAATGATGGCTTCATGTCTCAATTGTATCTTGGCAAAATGGGACTAGCAAATCAGTATTATTGTCAGGATGTGTTTCTTGAAAATAATTATTAAATAATTACATATTAGCCAGAATAAACATGATAATTTGAACATTCAGATAGATATAGATAGCTAGAAATATAAGCCTCTAAGAACCTTCATTATTCCTAATCCTAAGTATTATGCATAGTTCCTTATTAATTGCTTTTGCAGTTTAAAATTAGTTATCAGATGATTTCTGGTTTTACTACATAGATTAAAAAGACATGTCTGCATTTGGATACATGTACTTCAGATTTATAAAACAAAATTTATCATGAATTTCACCCATTATGAATTTTTTGGTACATAAATTTTCCCTAAAAACAATTCTTATTTATATTACTAGAGTCATTTTGAAAAAAACAAACATTAAGGAATTTACTAATTAAAAGAAGCTTTGGGTTTCATTTTATATCATGAATAAAAAATTCTTGTAAGACAGGAGTGTAGGTAATTTTATAATCAATAATTTTATAATCAATATATTCTTACTTATCATCCCACTGACAGAAAACTCACTTATTTGTGACATTAAGAGAGAGTAAAATTGAATGAATTTATTTTGCAGAACTGAGGCATTTATTCTTATGGTGCTTTAATTTGAGATTAATGCATTTCAGAGTTTGTATAAACAAAAATTAAGAGGAAAACAATAGGAAATAAATTTGGTTACTCTCATGGGCCATAGAATTCAAATAATTAAATAATTGAACCTGAATACCTACCTGTATCCTCATGTATCTAGTCAGTGTGACCGCAATCTTAATACTAGTGGCTGAGTCTCATTTGTTATAATTTCTGCATTCACTACAAAACCTGTTAATATCTTACAGGGCAATGCAATTATAATGATTGAAGTTATTTTTTTCTAATGAACAGGGATCTCTAGATTACACACAACTTTAGTGTCAGAACTCCAATAAAATAGTAAATAGCAAAGTTAAATATGGACACATTCTCAAAAAAATAAATCAACTATGGATGTATTTGTTAAATAACATTCCAGCTTGACATTGAAAGATTAGAGTCACTTTTGAGTTTTTAAGTTAGATAAAAGTTATTAATATACTGAAATAACACTTAGTGCACCTTTGCTCTACGTGAAACATCAAATTCTTTGGCCAGCATGTCTATACCTCTGCTTCCTAATTACTCACAGGAAAGATGTCATGAATGTCCCATAAATATACAATTACAACCCTTTTCCATTTGAGAATTGTGTTCTAGCAGTAATGGAAGAACATCTAACAGTACTACAAATATGATCTCAGTCCCTTAAATATTCACAGGGTAGGAGGCCCTCTGTCATACTTTTGAAAGGGGAATGAGAGACATTGGAAGGAGAAGAGATCATTTCAAGCTAAAAAATGAATCTGAGTAAAGAGTAGACGGCCCAGTGGGATATGTCTCATTCAGTATAATCACATAGTTTAGAATGCCTGAAGCTCTCTTTTTTGGTTGCTGTTGCTGGTATGAGACAAAGCATGTAGACTAGCACTGAATCATGGAGCACTTACAGACTTGTCCAAGAAATTAATTTTTAGCCTGTAGGAAATGGAAAAAAAGCAATTTAAATAGGGCAGTAACAGAATCAGATTTGTGTTTAATAAAAAGGCCTGACAAAATTGTAGAGCATTGACAAGACAGTGAAGAGACTGGAGGGCAAAGTCCAGCAGCATGCCATTATGATAATTTACACTACAAATAGTATGGCCATAAGTCAGCCTCAGTTGAATTGGAGAGACTCAGAGACAGGAGATGTATGTGTGAGGAGAGAGAAAAATAGAGATTGTCTCCCAAGAAATTGCCTCGGGCAACTGGGTGAGTGACAGTGTTATTTAAATAAGATAGGAAATATATTAGGATTAGGTTCAAGTGAAAAAGTAATGATTTATGAGTTGGACAAAAAGAATTCAGGGTGTCTATGGAATATCTGAAGATATTCAGTAGGTATTGGAAGCAGTAGTCGTGGAACCAAGAAAATGGGTCTGAGATGTATAGATTTGAAGGTTATTAATATATTGAAGATACTTATCGAAACCACTGGTTATACCATGTGTATGAGACAGACTTTTTGGACTTGCAACCTTGAAACCATGCATGTGATTAAAGCAGATATCCAAGTGTATAGAGAGTGATGGTGACTAAAATTTAAGGAACTCATATTTGGGTTCAGAAAAGGATCAGTGTTGAAAAAATTCAGTAGCGACCAGACATAATTTCCAAATATTTCTTCATGGTCCTCATGCATTACCTAGGTCATGGACAAAAATTTGCTAGGTACTTAATATATCACGGGCACTATGTGTAATTCATGATATATGATATTGTGTACAAAATAAAAAACAAGGTAGCCATTATGTAAAAATCACAAAGAAGTAGCAATTGGAGATCCCCTAACAGCTTAATTTATAAATTAAACATATAACACTAATTATTGGGAAAAGTCAAGAGGACTTCAAGGGCTCAGAAAAGAGATGGATTAGCTCACCTGACTTATTATCTTGTTAAAAGACCCTATTTTCTTACTTTCACTTGATTTTATAATAAGGCCTTAATGCAAGAGTTAAAACAAAAATTCTGTCCTTATTAAGACAGAATTAGGTTCAAGTGAAAAATGCCTCTGTGTGAGGCATTCTTTGGTTTGCTTCATTCTCTATTAAATCTTTCATCGTCACGTAGGTCCTAAGGGCCAGGTACCATTGCTAGCCCTAATTTACAGCAAGGAAAACAAAAACTGTCTTAGAAAGGGAGATAACATCTCCCTTGAAATTGAAATAAATTTTATATCACTTTATTTCCCTGCATGCAATATAATCATGGTCTTAATGTTCTTCAGCTTAGCGTGAGGACCAAATTCTCCATTAAAATGTCCAGTGCATGATTTTCCTGTTTGAATCATTAGTACGTAATTTCCTGGTGCACAGGAAATGCAGCTAGATGCTAATGACTATGAGATATAGACATTTTTATGACATATAAATATAGACATTATGATCAGGGTCTAGATATTCAGAGTACAACAGGTAATAGAAGCTTGTATGTTAGGGAGAACATACAAGTCATCTGTGAACAGAATATGGTGACTAGACACATGGAGGAAAATCAACACTTACAGAGCAATCAATGCTAAACATTCTGTTAGAAGAGTTAGAGAAAGAAAACTCCACTGAAACTTTGGAAAGGAAAGTATATGCAAGCATAATTAACAGAGGAAGAAACTGTGGTTCCACAGTTATTCAACAACAGTTATTCAACATTGGAGAAGTTTTCATGGATTCAAAATGCATTGTTTCACTGCCAAACAGAACACACTCTGTTGGTAGCAGATGTGCTTTAGTAGTTAGGCTATTGATAACAAGTGGAAGATATGTAATCTGACTTTCTTGATTAAGAAAGAGATGTTTTAATAATCATCAGGACATCTCACTGCATTTTCTACTTGAGAGATTAGGGCATGTGTCTACAATTGACTTAAGTCACCCCTGGATGGTGACTGTGATTGAGGATGTATGGACAACTGAATGGGGAGAGACACACACCCCACACACACCTCAAATAGATCAATGGAAAAGAAAAGTAGCTTCTCATCCATAATGTGTCCATAAATACATATACGCACATATAAAAACAAACGTGTACACATATACAAACACATAAATGAGAGAGGGGAAGAGGTGAAGGCAGAGACCTGCTTACTTACCATTGAGAGGAAATTTGCATCTATTTTCTAATTTAGCTGTGGTGTAAAAGAACAATTCAGTCATGTGCGAATACTGTAAGTGTATTGCTAAGGTCAGTCAGCCCTGAGGTGATTTTCTAAGAAAGTGCTGATCATATAAGTTAATAATGCTTGTGGAGGCTTTAACTTATGTATTCAATTTATTTTCAAGTTAAAAGCATCTGCCCGAATAATCTGGATGTCCAAACCTAGCAAAACAAGTAAATTCCATTTTTGTGGTTGTGAGGGTGGCATCAATTTTGACCTCCTTATCTGTTCCATAGTATTCTAATAGCTGTGTCATCATTTCAGTACTGATGAAAAGCTAGCTTCCAACCCAGTCAGGGTCAATTGTCAGCTGAAGGACACTGGAAGTCACAACTCCTCAGCAACACTTCTATAGGTTTCCATCCTGATTTTCACCACTCGAAACACCAATCAAGGTAATTCTGATTGGGAAATAAATCTCTCAGGTAGCTTCAATTCATAAACCTTACCTATCTGTAAATGAGTTTAATTACACTGAATTTTCCTGTGCATATATTAATAAAACCATCACAACATGACTCTTATTCTGAGAGGGGTGATAGGAGATCTTAACAGATGAACAAAAAATTGAAGCTAATGATGAAGATAAGAGAGATCACTGAGCACACAAGATCAGATTTAATTCATTTGAAGAATCAGAATAATCCTTAAGAAAATTTCTGGGCAGAATTCTAAGGAAAGGATTGAGTACGTGACCTGGTAGAGACTTTGTCTCTAACTTCTTAGAATTTATGACAAATGTATAATTAAAATTATGTATAATTACATAATATACTGTATAATTCACATTATATATAATTACAGTTACATGTGTATAATCACAATTATGTATAATTACCTAATTAAAATAACACTCATATTTCTGAGACACGCATCAGTGCAACTATATCAAATACCATTTTCTTTCATGGGGATAGGGAAATGTAGCTTAACTTTTCTGAGATTACTTTTCCCATGAATTATATCTGTTGAGTTAGTAATAGGAAATGAAAATTCAGATGTGTACTTAGAAGGGGATATTTTGATATATCCAAATATTAAGTAAATTTCTTTTCTTATCAGATTTAATATGAAATTTTTCCTAAACATATCCTAACATTAACCCTACATGCTTTTCTAAAAAAATGATGGGTGCCAAATATGTATAGTGTATTTATAGAAAATATTAAAACACAAATGATCATGATACATCCTGTTTGTTAAATTTCATAAACAGTAAAATTATTATAGCTCTCAGGAACTATAACAGTTCATGGGAACTGTTTCTCAGTTCCTATGTCTGATTTCTCTACTTCCATAAACCTGATATAAATTGCTGAATTTGATGAGTCAAGTCTATTCTGGGGGTTTCAAAGAAAAAGAAAAATGTTGGTAAATGTCACCTTTTCAAGATCTTGGCAAAATATAAACCCTCATCGCCTGTACCTTCCTACCCAGACCTACTTAGCCAAAAAAACCCCACTTTATACTCAGGTTTACAAATCTTTAAAGTTCAGATTATGACTGTGTAAGACTTAATATAGCAGTACTAAAGATGTCACCCTAATATGAAGATGTTGTCACTCCTCAAAAATGTTCACATATACAGCAAAAGATATGTATGCCTATCGTTGAACAAGAAATAATTTCAAGTGTTCATGTGGGAAGGAAAACATAAATGATTCATAAAATGAAATACTGAAAAAACATGGATAAATAAATTACAATTGCTCATGAAGTATTTGCAAAACAAATGTTGAGTGGAAGAAGCCAGAAATAAAATATGTGGTACAACTCAATTTTCAGTTTTCAAATAGGCAAAACATATTTACAACGTTGCAAGTCAGGAGAGTGGTTACCTTTGGGGAGAAGAGAAGATTTCGAGTGTTGGTTGGTGGCATGAGTTTTATTTGCTTTCTAGGTACAGCTAAGTACAAGACTTATTTTTACACTTTGAGGTGTGTTCACGTTGTGATAATTCCCTGAGAATACATGATAATGCACTTCTTTAGGAAGTGGATTATACTTCAAAAAGAAATTTAAAATGTAAATAAATAAATCCCACAAGCTAAAACTCAAGAATCAAATTTAATTTCTAATGATCAACTAGTTATATCCAGAAAAAGGTTGAATTTTTTTTTTATGTTTCTAGAAAGAAAGGCTTAATGGACAAAAATTTGTGGATTTTTAAATACTGAAATATATTTTCTTATGTATTTCATTCTGGATCTGGAATGCTGTCAAACGCCATTGTTAAAATATTTAAATATATATTTTCTACCAATGTCACGTTTTAAAGGATTAAAAAGAAAATAATTTAAATGAACATGAAGAGCTGAATAAAATAAAAAGACTGACCTTCTTCCTAGTCAGAAGGAATCACTCCTGTCCGATTGCCTTGAAATTGGGATATCAGATTTTTTTTTTTCTCTTGCATTCGAACTAAAATGGAAATGAACATCAGATCTTCCTGGGTCTCCAGCCCAGTGGTCATTTGCCTACCACTACATGATCAGCAATAGTACTCTTTGTCTACTTTCCAGCTCCCATTGAGGATCTTGGGAAATACCCACTTTAATAACAATTCTGAGGGGCCTCCCTGGTGGCGCAGCGGTTGAGAGCTGCGCTGTGGAGCTGTCGGTAGCGCGTGATGCGAGTTGGACTCGCAGCCGGGGACATTCCCACATGGTGCGGCAGACCTCTCCTGCCTCGCCCGCTGCTCCCCTCAGCAGTGTATTTCTGGTCTGCCTGTTCTGCTCCGCACTCTCTCTGGTGAACCCTCTCACCACCCCACACCTCTGGCTTGTACCCCAGCTTGTACGTATAAACAAATCTTAAAAAAAAATAACAATTCTGTGTAGTCTCATATATTGTCATGTATATCATATGATTTATGTCATACATAGAAATAGGTTCTGTTAGTCCTCTTTTTTTAAGATTTATTTATTTATGCATACAAGAACTGGGGTGTAGGCCAGAGGTATAGGGGATGAGAGGATTCACCAGAGACAGATTGGGGAGCAGAACAGGCAGATCTGCTGAAATACATTGCTGAGGGGGCGGGTGAGACAGCAGAGGTCTGCTGTGCCACGTGGGTTAGCTCCTTAGACTGGATGGAGCTCATACCACAGTGGCTGGCTATAGCTTGATAGCACTGAGACTTTAACCCCTGTGCCACCAGGGAGGCCCAATTAGTCCTCTCTTAAGGGACTGCTAGACAATATAGGTTAGAAAGATTATGTCTAGAATACAGGAAATCACTTAAGGTATCTTTTATTATTACTATCACCTTTGATTAAGATAGATTGGGAAAACTATGATGATGCAACCCAGACAGGGGTACTAATGGCCCAGACCCCCCAGGATCATCCCAATAGGCAAAGAACCACGAGCAGCTACCATGCCAGCTAAAGGTGAACGGGATATGTAATGGCAGTAAGAAGGTAGTTGTAAATACTAGATATGGCCACATGACCAATTACAGAAGTGAGCTGTGGCTGCCATAAGTATTTTGCACTCTCGTATTATGAATGTGTGCATGTATACATCCAATATATGTGTGATATGTGTGTGTATATTTATACAACCCCTTATAATGTAGCAGAAGATTTGTTGTCTTTGTATCATTGCACTTAGCTAATGTCTGGTGTTTCATCATAGCACTTATTTCAAGAATATCAAGGAGAAGAATAAACATGACTCAAGACCTTTCCCTCTTTAGGTATGAGCACTATAGCGTGTTTCTGGTTTATACGCAGGATAGTGGCATTAGATAAAATTATAACCTTACTATTGTCTTCATATGGTTATTGTGATTTAAGGACTCAGAGGTGCCAAGTTGACAAGGGATGGATTTGTGAAGGTTGATTTTATGTGTTAATTTGGGCCATAGGGTGCCATGTATGTTATCAAGTTATCAAGCCTAACTCAGGGTTTTTCTTTCTTTGAGAGTATCTTCCATGAGATTAACATTTAAGTTTGTAACATAGTAAACCAGACTGAATTCCCTAATGTGGGTGGACATCATTTAATCTGTTGAAGACCTAAGCAGAACAATAAAAGCTGACCCTCTGCTAAGAGGGAATACCTTCAGTCTGACTGCCTTGGAATTAGGACATGAACTTTCCCCTGCCTTTGGACTCTTACTGAAGCATCTGTTCTTCCTGGGTTTTGAGTCTCTGATCCTTCAGAGCAGAACACCAGAATCTCTCCTGTTTTTAGATCGATAGACTTAGCTAGAAATACCCTGTTGGCTTTCTTGGCTTCTCAGCATACTGACCTTTGGACTTGCTAGCTTCCAGAATTGAGTAAACCAGTTCCTCATTATACGTTTTATATGTATGTATTTATATATACTTATATGCCACATATACCTTCTATTGGTTCTGTTTCTCTGGAGTAACTTCAGTCTCTGTCCATCAAGATGAGTAAGCCCTTACTGCTCATGACTGGTCTCCTGATCATAGGTATAAATAATAAAATACATGGTGATCACAGCATTGCACACCAGGCAACAGATTTATCTAGCCTTTAGTGTGGCATATTATGAGAAATGTTTTGGTAAATGAAGAAAAGCAAAGAGAAGCTGTTCTCTTTTAGATGGAACCTTCTGCTCCAATATTATTAAGGATTTTAAAAGTATATTTATATCTTCCCTTTGTGCTTCAGGTAGAGATACTTCTGCCTTGCAAAAATATGTTGATACATTTCTCCATTGAATAGCTTGAGGTAAGGGTTTTTGCAGAATATTTAAAAATATTACTCCATATATATGGCCCTTGTATGTGTTCCATATCACTTATAGTTACAAATACTACACTATTTAGAGTGTTTTGTTTTACTGATTTTGCCCTTAGACCTAGACTAGTTTCTGACTTTCCTGTTTATTCAACATTTTATTTAAATAAATATACTTCACTTTGAGAATGCTAAATTATCTGCTCCTCTTTTTTTTTTTCTTTTTCACTACTACTTCCATAAATTTACTGGTCAAAATTAGCCATTGCTCTAAGTAGCATCAGTATCTGGAATACTCCAGCATATTTCAAAGTAAAAGTTCAAAGAACAGTTACTAGCTCAGATTTCTCATTTTCTATTGATTATTTATAAGACACAGTAGAAAAATAATAGCCAGAAGTGCTTTTTAATATTTCAGTCCACCTATGCATAACTAAGATGAACCCCTGGTCCAGTGTGGTGATGATAATAGACCTCATATGTTCCTGTACTTGAATGTGAAAAATTCATTTAAAATTAACTTTTTTTTGATATTTTAAGTTTTAAATTGATTTATCTGAAATACTCATCCACATCCATGCATTTACCACTCCTACACCCTCAACAAACAAATACAAACAGAAAATGATAGGTGTTTTGAAGAGGACATTCATTTGCTTAATTATTCCCATAATCTTACTTGCTATATGAATGTTATTTCATGCCTTAAATTTATTTATTCTGTTTCATTGCTTAAGCAACCCACATGGTTCACTTCATACCACATTTATTTCAAGCAAATAGCAATATTCTGTACATTTGCTACCAACTTTTTGAAAATGTCCAGCATCTTTATCTAGCTTCAATATCTTTTAAAAAGTAACATATGAAAAGTTAGTGCATGGAAGGTCAATTATAAGAGGCATATACAGTGTTAAGTGTACATTGAAAAGTTAATATTTCTGACAGTGACAATTGCATAATAATCGTGATCAAGTATTTAACATGAATCAGTTACATTCTGGAAAGATGTAAACCAGCATTTATTATAGCAGGGGCTATACCAAATGCCTTAGCCTTCTTGCTTCTAGAGTGTGACTCTATAACCACTCAATAAGATGCATTATGTTCATTGGCAAACAGCATAAGTGTCCTTGAAATAATATATCCTTCACTGTGTTTCAACTCACTTGACACATTGGTAACACACCAGATAATTAAATGGAAACATAAGTAGCAAATATTTAGAGCAACCATGCCTAATAAATTCATTGAGTATGTATAAAGCACTAAGTCCATGAGGTAGAAAATAAACACTTCAAGGAGAGAAAGGAGAATATGTGAAACATAAGGTGCTATCTGCCAAGTAATCTGCATTTTGTAGTCAGTTGTCAGATATGATTAATTGTGAGTTCAGGGGACAGCCGGTACATGGTGGCCTTCATTAGATCCAGAAAATTCTCTGTGCCCTTCACTAATGGCTAGAATGAACCTGCTTACATATTTGACTTCTGCTGCATTGCATGTAGATTAGAAACCTCATACGTAGAGACACAGTGGGCTTAGTTATCTTTCCCATGAGAAAGAAAAATAGTAGACCCAGGAGCAGGGGTTTGCAAGCAATTATTCACAACTTCAATGATTTAAAAAATTATTTTCTAAGAGAGGTAATTCCAAGTTGATTTAATAGTTTAACAGATTATACATTGTGACACACTTTTTTTTTTTCTGGACAAAGAGCTGTAAAATAATGAGATGGAGTGCAAGTGCTTTTTAAAGATTTATTTATTTATACATACAAGCTGGGTTACAGGCGAGAGGTGTGGGATGGCGAGAGGGTTCACCAGAGACAGAGTGGGGAGCAGAACAGGCAGATCAGAAATACACTGCTGAGGGGAGCAGTGGGCGAGGCAGGAGAGGTCTGCAGCACCATGTGGGATTCTCCTTGGCTGGGCATCGAACTCGCATCGAGCGAGGCTGATAGCTCCACAGCGCAGCACTCAACCACTGCGCCACCAGGGAGGCCCCTAAAGTAGAAAATATAAAACTGCCCTTGATAAGAACACTATTTCAGTTTCATTGTCAGTCAATGTGTATTCTTGGGCATTCTCTAAGATTTATATACACAGTTCATGATCATATGCTTTAACAATCTCCTATGATATTTGAAAATTTTCATACCCTCTCTTGTTAAAAATAATTTTATAAAATACTGATGGGTAATCTATTATGAATTTTTCATATTTCATTTTAACTCTTTGCACTCCGCTGTCCCCTCTCAGGGGACATCGGAATTCTAGCATATCACTCGGATGTCCCCTCTCAGGGGACATTGCAGTTTATTAGTGATTACGGGGAATTGAGTTATTTCAACGCAACTTTTTGAGACATGCATGTTTCCCTGAAGTTTTATCTTGAAATGGCACAAGAAATTAAATCAAAATATCATAAAATTACTAAGATATATACAAGAAATGTCAGCGGGTTTT
>PVIJ01007720.1:0-80213 GCA_004024925.1 Scalopus aquaticus
GGCTGTTGTGAGGACTAAGTTCACACATATGTGTGAAATGGGTGGTGTTCACTGTATCCGTACTTGCTGTTATTATTTTTATTTTTACATTAGTGATTATTCCTTCAAGGCTGGGAAGGGGACTTCAGGAAGTCCCATTAACTCCCTGCGCTCCAATTTCCTAACTCGACAGGGAGAATAATAGTGCCTGCCCCGCCTCCTTCCCGGCTTGTAGTGAGGCTCAGAGGAGACAGCCGCGGGAAGCAGCCCCTCGATTGCAGAAGTCAGTATAAATGGAAGGGAGTGGTGTTGTCACCAGTATTAGTAATAACTGTAATTATTATGGAAATTAGCTAGCAGGCCCCAGAGCCATCTCCCTGTTATCAGCTCCCCCTGATTTACAGTGGGGCTCTGGAATTTGGGTTCCCCATGGCTTCTGAGGCTGTGAGCTGGGCTGGGGAGGAGGCGGGATCCCATGGAGAGCAGGTTCGTGCAGAGTAAGCAGGGCTGGTGCCAGTCTCACCTCTCCCAGGGTCTCCAGCGACTGAGGCCTTGGAAGAGCCGTTTGCCGGGCGGGTGTTATCAGGCACCCAGCAGACCCTCCTAAGCTGACCTCAGCTGAAGAGGGGCCTCGTGCATGGCCTCCGTGCAGCCCAGTATCCATCAAGGCTGTGGGCCCTCACGGGCCATGCAGGGGACCTTGTTAAACCCAATTTCCTGCAATGGATGAACCTATTAATCCTAGCTTGGTGCCATTTTTAATAACATCATAACCATTTATTAGTGTCGTCGGATAATTAGTCTTCTCACTAGCTCATAGAAAGCTTGGTAAAGGCTTGGCAATATTATTACTTCCTTATTAAGATCTGAACGTAGACGTAAAAGTGATAAATGCCTGCCTTTGCAGGTATCTGCCCCCTGAGGCCCATTTGAAGGCCCTGGGTGGAGCCTCTGACCAACAGGACCCAAAAGTCCTTCTGGACACTGCTCACCTCTGTCCCGTGCCACACAGCCTGCAGGGAGCTGGTTATGGAGGAAGACAGAGCAGCTGGAGGTGCTTGCTCCGCCTCTGACACCTCCCTCCCCCTAGTCACCTCTAGCTGTGGGAGCAGCGAGAATGATTAGGCGGGGCAGTGATTTCTCCATCCATCACCCCATTCCTAATTGTCACTGTCTCCACTTTTACTGCCTGCTTTCTCTCATTTCCACCTCTCTCTAAAGTCTCCTACTCACATCCGTGCGTTAAATTACTCCCGTGAGTTCTGGGCATCTCTGAAGGTAACTGGTCAGCAGAGTAAGGGCTAACTGGCCAGCAGTAAGAGGCTAACTGGTCCGGGTAAGAGGTAACTGGTCAACAGAGTGGGGGCTCCGAGGGAGGGGAGTGGCCAGGTGGGAGTAGAACAGCCACGGCGTCTGTGGGGAAGCAGCCTTCAGCACAGGAAGCGGTGGGTGAATCACAGGCTGGACACTGACCCTCAGGGATCACCAGCACTTCCTGTCCTGAGATGTGCAGATTGTTGAGTGTGTTGGTTGTCAGGATAATATCTGGGGCCTTACAAGAAACACAGTGTTTTGTTCAACTTGAGAAATCATCCGCAGACACCATCTGTGACTTGCTTTGCCCTCTTGTGCTCAGCTGGCAGCCTCTGAGGACTTGCTCCCTGGGCATGCCCCCTAAAACAGCAATGTCCCCTTCACTGAGTCTCCATATCTCTACTGAAACCCTGCTGAGATCACTCACGGTGCTAGGGTTGGCCACAAAATCGTGGAAAGAGATTGGCTCAGGCTCTGCTCTCATGGGTGTATGGCCCAGGGGCAGAAGCCAGGGGAATCACCCAGCACCTCTAAAATCCAACTCTGACCAGTGCAAGGAGCAGAAATACCTGGTGCTATAGAGTAATCACCAGGGAGATCTCTTCTGAAAAATCACTAGTAAGATGAATGAATGTGTTGAACAAGTCAGAGGCTTAGTTTGTTCAAGGACATGACTGCTGTAAATCTGAGTGTAAAGACCTCGGACCTTCTCTGAGCCTCAGTTTCCCTCCACAAAAAAATACAGGGTTGGAATAGATATTCTCAAAGGTCTCCTGTCCAGTTCTGACAGCCTATGATTTTATGAATCATCCTCAAAGAAAACTTGCACGAGTGGGAAGAACCTCCAAGATTGGATCTTTCATTCTGAGTAATGAACTGAAACAGCAAAGGCTTGACATCTGTTCCACTCTTTCAAGGGAAGTTGAAGAAAATCATGCCTTTTTTAGGGTAGCTGTAACCAAGTGTGAAAAGTAGTATCCCTGCCTAAATCAAAATTGAAGTGGAGAATTCTCAGCCTTCCTGACACCTAAAGGAGAAAAGACATCAAAACTCCCCATAAAGAAGGTCAGGTTGACCAATAGTCTTGCTGTTGTAGGAATAGAATGCCAGATGCCCTCTCAACCCTGTTATAACGGAGAGCACTAAGACTGGTGGGAAGTTCTGAGGCTTTGAGAGGATCTGGGCTTGGAAAGAGAGCTGTAGTCCTATGCCAGCCTCTTCACCAGTCCTGGAACACTGTGATAGAACAAGCACTGGCTCCCAACACCTTGTGTGTTTGTCAACAACATTTCCATCCAACTTATCAAAAGCCAAAAGAAGATCTGCCACCATTGACTGTGAGGTTCTTCCTAAGAATCCACTCGAATCCCCAGAGACCAGTTCCAAATGCTTTCTGAACAGTGACGATGAGTGTGCAGTTAGAACAGGGTCTCTCAAAGCAGCACCCTTCAAAGGGACAGAGCTGAGGAAAGCCGTGTTCTAGAATCCAAAGCCCACTGTCATACAGAGGATTATATAGGTTCCTAGAACTTTAGAACTGAAAGAGACCTTCCAAGGATTCCCAGCCTGTCTCCCATCCCACTCAGAGTCCTACCTACAACCCCCCCCAGAGGGGTGCACGTAACTGGGAGCTTCATGAGTTGAGTCTCTCACTCACCCTGTTATCCCAGGTACAGTGAGTCTTAAGCAAGCTCATTAGTCTCTCTGAGCCTTCCCTCCTAATTCTCTGGCCTTTTTGTCATTTCCCTTCTATAGACCCTAAACCGAGTGGCCTCTGGGATCCTAGCAGCTGCCTGCTTTGCCTTCAAAGCCGGGCAAGTTCCAACTCACACATTCAGAAGTTTGCAAGAGGAAGGCCCCGGTATAAAACAATCCTTTGTAATAGGCTCCTCCTCCCTGTCTTCCCTGGATCCTGAAGTTCATCAAATCCTTGGGCTCCTAGTGTCCGTGGTCAGGTGTGGGGGCTGCCCCTAGAAGGGAAAGCAGTGGGATGAGCAGCGCCACTGCCAACTGTCTGCTGGCATCATCCACCTAGCCGGGGCCGCCCACAGAGCCTCTGGGAGCTGGGGTTCTCCTCATCCCAAGCCTGCCCTCCTTGAAATCTGGTTATAACTTTGTTTCTGATTCTTATGAGGTTTGGGAAGTTAAAAATAGTGTCAAGAGCTACCAGTTTACAAACAATTTGATTAATGTCCATCTCCCCCATTAGATTATATAGTCCATAATGGCAGAACCCATGCCTCCTTGGCTCAGCTTTGTATCCCCTGTGCCTAGTGTATCTCAAAATGATGGGTGGATGATGGGGGGAGGGGGGGGGAGGGGTGGGTGGATGCATGGATGCATGCATGGTTGGGTGAGGATGGACCAAGTCAGTGGATGCCTAGAGACTACTGCATTGAGAGGGATTCTCAGAGGCAGCCCTCCCCCTTAACAAAAGTCTTTAGTAGTGGTCTTTAGGACCCAGCCTCCCTCTCTGTCCTGCTCCACTTGAAGAAGGGAAGTGATAACTTAGTTCGCATTTTGATATGTAGATATCTACAGGAACCCCAGGGACAGCCTCTCAGAGGGAAACATTATTAACTGGCAAATATTATAGAGGCTGAGATGGGGTGAGGAATGAGGAAACAAAGAAATAAATTCCACAGTCCCAAACACACCAAAAAAATAGGCAGATAAGACAAAAGGCCACATGGCCACACATACTGCCATCTGAACTGAGCTGGTTAGGACCTTACGATGGGACAGAGAGAGCTTCAAGATGTTGCAGGGGATAGAAATGGGCACCCCAGAACCCCCAAACCTGCCCGCTCTAAATAGGGTCTGCCATCTGCCACATCAGGACAAACCATGCTCTAGTGCATAAGACCTTCAATGGAGAGCAACTTTAATACACTGAGTGTGCAACATAGAAAAGGGGAAGAGTAAAGTTTCCAAATCCAGCACCTGAAATTACCCATCCCCTTGATGGGTAAATGTGCAGCCAAACAGGGTTGGCCCACAGCAGGTCACTGAGGCCTGAAAGCTGCCACAAGTCAGCACCTTCTGGTGGGGACCCACAGGACAGGGGCAGAAGGAGCCCAGCACATTTGGGACAAAAGGAGCAAAACCAAGATCAATGCTCCATTGTCAGCCTCCCCACGGCCTCTCACCCACATCGCTTTCAGCCAGCCCAGGGCCAGGAAGCAAGCGCGGCTTCTTCACGTTCTCTGCTCCACGGGCCTCCTCCAGGGCTCCTTCGGACTCTCCACCCTTTTTTCTTCCTTTTCTAGTCTCCTCTCCAGCTGCTTCTCCCTGTTTAACTCCACCTTCCTTGGATGGGGCAGGGAACCTGGAACCTCCCCTTTCCTGGGGACTGCCCTGTTACAAAAAGAATTTACAATTAGAAGTAGCAAGGAGGACTTGCTGGAAGAGACAGCATATGTGGAAGGTGGTAGGGTTAGACAGTAGCGAGAGAATATTCCAAACAGACCACAGAGTATGCAGAGTGTGGAGGTGAAGAAGGGAATGTGATAAACAGGAAGCAGTCAAATGGAGCCTTGCTTAGGAGGAGAGCAGTGGGGTGAGGCTGGAGAGATAGGAATGAGGGATCGTAGATTTTTAATCAGGAAAAGCTCAGCCCAAAGAGATAGAACTTTAATTATTCCCCTCATTAAAACTGTGATGGGCTAAAATTTATCAACATATGAACATTCCTAGCTTTACCCCCACACACACACCCTTCCCCCTCCTCTGCTCTGTTCGCTTCCCTTCCCTCCCCATTGAAGATGGCTCTGGATTTGTCTGTTTAGCTGCTTCTCTGCCCTCCCCTCTCTAGGGAGGGCATTATTTTTGTCCAACTGGTTTTGGGGGATTTTAGGATATATAGACTATCCAGAATGGGCTGAGTCAGTCAAGAAGTGCATAGAAGAGAAAAACATTTAAATGTGAGTTGCTATGGATTCTTTGTCCTCATGATGTTTGAAAGTCACAAATGAATAAATGTAGGTTGCTGAACTGTGCTCGTCTGACAAAGCAGAGAATGGACCACATGGGTCAAAGCTTTAACAGGGTTCCATTCTCTGCATGATTCCTTCAGGCCATGAGCTCTTGGGGTGCAGGAGTTAAGTTCAGGGTGCTTCCCCAGCACCCTGAACAAGGCCTGGCCCGGAAGACTTGGTAAATGTTGACGCTGAAGAGTGGTGTAGTGACTTGGGACCCAGGCAACAGACAAAATGTCAGTCCTCGTCTCCCCTCCTTCAAGAAGGGGTGTTCTGTCTTCTGCAGTTCTTAGGCTTTGTTCATTGTCTGTTTCTCTGCCTCTCTCACTGCAGAAGGCAGATCTGGCTGTGGCCCCCCTGACCATCACCCATGTCCGTGAGAAGGCCATCGACTTCTCCAAGCCCTTCATGACCCTCGGCGTGAGCATCCTGTATCGCAAGCCCAACGGCACCAACCCCAGCGTCTTCTCCTTCCTCAACCCTCTGTCCCCCGACATCTGGATGTATGTGCTCCTCGCCTACCTCGGTGTCAGCTGTGTCCTCTTTGTCATCGCCAGGTAAGGGCAGTGCCTTCATCAGTGCTCCGGCTCAAGGAGGCAGCTTTAGGAGCCAGGGAACCCCCACACCCTCAGCTGTTGGCATGGAAGGCAAAGGCCCAGGCCACCGCTGGGCCCACTCCTCCCTCCCTGAGACGCAGATCCCTTCTTATGATTCAGGGAACATTCCATGGGCCCCAGGCTTGAATCCCTCAGTCTTTACCTGCCCCACCTGTGTGTGTGACCCTGAAAGGCAGCAGCTGCACCCCAGGTCCTATAGGCAGCCCTAGGAGAGGTAAAGGCCTTGCCCACAGCTGCACCACTAAGGCCAGGCAGTTCAGCGGTCCCAGGTGCAGTGGGTAGCCCAGTGGGTGACTTGCAACTTGAAAAACAAACTGTGTCCATCTAATCCATAGCAGCAGGGGGATCACTCACACGCATGCGCACAAGCAGGAACAGGGCACACGCCCACACCTACCTGTCTGTGACACAGGCTAGCAACACCCCTGCACATTCGCTCGCTACCGTGAAGGAGACATAGCATGTCCTGGGGTAGCAGCAGGTCCCTGGGGTCCAGCGTAACCCAGTGTTTACTGAGCACCTGGTGCTTGCCAAGCACCATGTTCCGTGCATCACAGTTGTTATCCTACCAAGTTCTACAGACAGCCACGAAGGGGGGACATCTGAGGCTCTGAGAGGCTCAGTTCTGGCCACGGCCATTTTAGTAATGAACTTGGGTCACCAAGTATTTTACCTGCAGCCAGCATCTCTGGCTGCTGGGCATGTCTTCTGCCCCAGCCTCAAGTTGATGGCTGCTGCACCCAGCTCCCCACCCCCTTTCCAGCCGGGCCCTCTGCCCCGTCCCTCCGTCCCTCCGGGCTCCAGCCCCTGCGCCTGCCCTGGTTCTTTATTCTCTAAATCCTAACAGGTTGCAAAGAGAGACTTCTCTGGAGAGGCAATTTGAGATCCAAGGACTTGGTATTTCAGCCTTTTTTTCTCTTGAGTCGTCTTTGAAAGTCTCCCCTCCCCCCTCCCCTTTGCTCCCTCCTCCCACACAGAGAGAGACCAAAGGAAAGGATGTGAGAGATGAAATTGTCCTGCCTCGGAAGCCCTTTGCTGCCGGCTGGCCTGGTGCTGCCTGCTCGCTCAGCCTAGCCGGAGCCCAGGCTGCCGCAGAGAAGCCTTCATTACGCCTCTTGTGTCTAATGGCCTAACAAGCCTTTGAAAGCCAGGAGCCACTCTCCGGAGCTCTCGCCATAATTTTAGCAGCTCCAGCTGGCCTCTCAGCTCCCCATCGCCTCAGGAAAAAAAAAAAAGCTCAATCTTTTCCAGCATCAGTTTTGCCCACTGGATGTGTGCCCCACACCCCTCCACCCCTCTAGCTCCTGGCTTCTCATCGGCTGCTGGCAGCCCAGCCTGCTTTCTACCCTAGCCTTCTGTTCAGGATGTAGGAACCCCATTCCCAAGATCAATCTGGGGAGACTTTCTGGAAGAGGTGGAATTTCTGGAACTGTTAGAATGATACTGGACACCTGAGGAGAGAGGAGATCTTGGCCACACAACCGTGAACAGCATTATCATGCTTTTGTGGTGTGGGCAGCACTCACACAGCATGATTCATACCTGTCCTGCTGGTCCTCATGGCTGTCCAGTGAGAGGCTATAAGTATCACTTTACAGACGCAGACACTGCGTCTCAGCGAGGTTAAGTCATAGCCCAAACTCAGAAAGCTTGTTCTTGGTGGAGCTGGGCTTTAAACCCACATCTGTCAGACTTTAAATCAGAGGTGACAAGCACAGGTGCATAAGGAGCAGACAGGAAGCATAAGGCAGTGAAATAGGCTGAGTGGTAGGCAGCAGGGAGTGGTAGGGACTGGGGCAAATTGGAAAGTACACATTAGTGAAAAGGGCAGCTGCTATTCAGCTCCAATAGACTTCGCCAGGTAGGAAAGCAGGGCTGGCACTGCAGAGTTCATGACTTTTAGAGAGAGATTCGGGGTTCTACATGGTTTCTCATGGCTTTTTCTCATGATTTTTTACGGTCAGGATCAAGCACAGCGCATATGTAGGGTGGATATGGCCCTCTGTTCTCCCTTCATGTTTCCTGTATCCTTTGAACCCCGTGATGGTTGTGGGACATCTGGACACAGCCACCCACAGCCCTAGGAAATGGGATCTGGGAAGGGTCCCAGCTGCTCTGGGGCAGCTCCACCATAGCACAGGCTATCCATCTTGCAAACTGGCTTTTGCTGTCCAGCACCAGAATAAGGCCTTTCTCTGCCTCCAGGATGTTCTGCTCCATGCCTGGAGAGGTGAAGGAAAGGGGGGCACTTCCTCACCACAGAAAGCAGGGTCATGGTCAGAAGATGATGATCCTCAGAGCCTGAACCTGGAGGCAGAGATGAGGGTGACTCCCAGTTCCGCCCCTGGAAGTCACATTCCACTGAACTGGTATCAGATCAACATCTCAGGGAATAGATGGTCCTAGCCCCAGCCAGTGCCCCGAAGTCTACACCTCTTCCGCCCTGAGTGGAGACAGAGGCTCTCCTGGCCAGTCACCACAGCTCTTCTTACTACAAGATGGGGAGCACCCCTTGCAGCCACAAACCATAAGTCCAAGATCCACCTTTAATTTCAGTGGCACCTTCCTAGCCTGTGCAGCTCATCCCACGCCTCATCTGAGGCCTTGGGATTAGTGTCCAGCCTCCCAACCCACTGACCAGACAGAACTATCACCTGCCCCCCCACAAAACACCCCCCTGTAAAATGGGCACCCACCTCTCCAGTGGTGAGGTTCCCAGCCATTAACAGAACTTGAGGACCATTCGTGGGCGGCTATTTTTACCATGATAATCAATGCTACCCCTGGGAATTTACCCTTTGAAAGTGGCCCCTGAGCCCTTGATAGTCCCTCCAAAATTGAGAAAGCCTTCTCAGCAAAGCCCGGAGGACACAGCCTCCCTTTGGCATGGGGACCCCCCAAAAGTGTGTGCAAGAAGGTTTCAGCTGAGTGTACAACCATGGAAATCACATTTAAAAACTTAGGTATGTCACAGGTGTGTGTGCGTGTGTATGTGCGTGCGTGTGTGTACGCACGCACATGCTCGCACACGCCACACTGCCATGTTAACACAGCGGGGCTCATGAGATCTCACGAGAACTCACCTTGACTGTCTACCACTCCCCTTCCGGTATGTTCAGAGGTGAAATTGTCCCCTTGATCCATGAAAGCTCTGTAAGACCAGCTGACTTCCGGGGCACAGAAATGCTCGTTGTCTCTGCACCACAGACAGACCGTTTCCATTCAGAATCAGAAGGCTGAGTCCAGGCCAGTCCTCCACAGCGCTCTCCTTCCAGACCTCCCTCCTCACTCCCACCGCCCTAGGATGGTCCCCTCCCCAACGAGTCTCCTGGGCCTCCGCAGCTCATGCCCAGGGTCTCCCAGGGTCTCCCTCTTGTGACCCGTTGTCCTCAGACAGGAGTCAAGGTGGACCTGGGCCGGGTCTCCCCGCTGCAGGGGCCCAGCAGGCCCAAGGGCAGCACCACTGCCCAGTGTCCTTGGGCCTGCTGTGTCTGGTCCTGCAGTGACTCTCCTGCCTCCTAGAAACACCAGCCTGCCCCTTCCCTGGCCTCCCCAGGCTTCATCCGCCGCATCTGCTCGTTGTGGGGTCCCCTGCCCAGCTCCCCCAGCCGTCCTCTGGGAGCCCCTCTCCCTGACTTCCCAGGGGAGGGGCCACCAAATGCACAGCTCTCCAAAGTCTTTCTCCAAAAAACCCTTCTCAGAACAGCCTGTCCTCTGTCCTCTGTCCTCCTCGCGGCTCAGCACCTCCAGCCAGTTTGTGATCACTTCCTTTGGAAATCCCCGTCTCGGTTTGAAGCCTCACTTTGTATCCCCTAACTGTGGGATCTCCAGCTCCATGAAAACAGAATTCTGCTCACAGGAGCTTTGGTGATGAGTGTACAGTTTAGGAAAGCTTTTTGTAGGGGGACAAAAAGGACGAGGCACGACGTCACCCTCCCAGCACGTCATCACAAAATTCCACGGCCACGTCTCCCTGCCAGGTCCCTCTGCTTCGTGTCCACCCACACCGGCCACTGCGGCCTCTCAGTCCCTCAGCCCCGGCCCCTCCTCCAGTCTCAGGTCCATTTCTCCCCCTGACCTGGTGCCCACAGCGAGCAGATACCGCCCCCGATCAGGACTTCTCGTTCTAGAAGGTGGAGGGGGAGCTTTAAATAATTGTTTTTCCTGCCATCCATGTATTTCTATATTCAGAGGGAAAAGTCCAAAAAAGTCTCTAGCACATTGTTCTCTCTGGGGGTGGATCCTGGAGCATTTTCACCTCCTCGTTGTGTTCTTCCATACAACTTCAATATCTCATAGTATGTTTTTCCACTTCGAGTTGTTTTGTTTTTTTTTAAGTATACAAGTAATTCAAAAACTCATTTTTATTTTTAGGTGTTCATATAGTACGTAGAGAAAATAGGCCTCCCTGAAATGCCTTCTGTTCTAATGCCCCTCCCCAGAGGCAAACACTGGTATTTGTTAGGGAAGGGTCCTTCCAGACTCTTGGGTCTGCCTTTCTATACAAACCCATATACACAGGTGTATAGCTGGGTCTTCAGGAGTCTATTTATATAGATGCGATCATCTTGTTCTTATTTTTATCACTCTTTTTTTAAACCAAACAATATGTGTGGACGATCTTTCCCTGCCGGTACATCTAGAAGTAGCTTGCCCTCTTTTAACAGATGCAGGATATTCAGAGTACAGTGGCGGCATTGTTTATTTAATCATTTTTCTATTGAAGGACATTGAGGTTGCTTCCCATTTTTTTGCTGTTACAAACAATGCTTTGATAAACACCTTCATGCACAAATGTTTTTCCTAGGATAGATAATGAGTTGCAAAATCGCTAGGTTGAAGGGCATGTGCACTTTTAATTTTAAGACATTCTGCTAAATTACTTTTATCACCAGAAAAGGGCACTGGCAATAAAGAACAAGGAGCAAAATGACCCTGCTTTCCCGGGCCTGCCTCCCCAGCAGAGCCTTGAGGACACTGATGCTAAAAGGGGCCCAGCCGTCGGTGTTGGTAAACCGCCTCTCGTGGGAGTGGACACCCTTCCCTTGGCTCCCCCAGCTCGGACTCAGTGCTCCCCTCTTCCTGCCACAGGTTCAGCCCTTACGAGTGGTACGACGCTCACCCCTGCAACCCTGGCTCTGAGGTGGTGGAAAACAACTTCACTCTGCTGAACAGCTTCTGGTTTGGAATGGGGTCCCTGATGCAGCAAGGTATGTGCCTCTCCCAGGGCCCTTCTCCCCAGAGGTGCTCCTCCTCCCAGGGTGCCCTTGGCCTCTATAGTCAGCAGAGCCCACCCACCCTCAAGGGCAGCCTCACAAAAGCTAGGTGAGCCATCGCAAAGCTAGGTGTGTGCCTGGCCCTGGCCCTCGTGGCTCGGGGGCCAAGGAGAAAGCAGATGAGCCACCCCATCTGTGGTGTGCAGGGCTCATCCCCAGCCCCTCCAGCTGCAGCAGGCACAGAGCAGTATGCTTGCTGGGGCCAACCCCACGGAGGGCCTCACCACTATAAAATCTGGCTGAGCAAAGTTGGACTGTGAATAGGGATGGGGGAGACTGGAGCTTGGGGGCCTGGTTGGAAGGCCATTGCAGGAATGAGATGAGAAGTCCCGAACCAAGATACGGTCATGGGGGTGGAGGGCAGCGGGGACAGGACTTGGCTGTGGGGAGCCTGGGAGTAGGCAGGGCCACGTCTGAGGAAGGGACTTGAGCCTGAGTACATCAGAGGTGGTGACTCTGATGAGGACACCCCTCTCTTTCATCCTGCCGAGGGAGGGCCAGGCGCTGCACCCTCGGGAAGGCTCTGCAGCGGCTCAGGTAGCTCAGAAAGCAGGGTGCTCACTCTGGATGCCAGGAGCATGGTGCAGAGACACCATGGACTAATGGTGGGCATAGAGAACCCCCAGCCAGGAAAGGTCCCCAGGGAGAACCCCCCCCCCCCGCCCCCAGATGACCTGCCGGCCTGGGTCATCGCTTCTGCCTGTTGAGTCCCAAGCCCAGAACCTCTCGTCTTGGCAAATGAAGCAACCACTGTCCCGGCTGTGTTAGAGGCCCACTGATGGCCAGTGAGTGACGAGGGGCCGGGAGAGGGCGGGGACCCAAGGGGCAGAAAAGTGTTTCCATGTCCATCTGTGTGTGTCCTCAGTGGACATTGACCAGCAAATGCCAAATGGCAAAATAAGTGAATAACACTCCACTGTGCTCCGAGTACCCATCACACGTCAGACCCTGCGCTGGGCACTTGACTGAAGGAGAAGGAAGGAAGATCTACGTCCCCCCACCCCCAGAGAGACCTCCCAGCCACGACACGGCCAGGGCAGGGGCTCAGGTCTGAGCTGGGGTCCAACAGTCTGGCAGAGCTCACCAAGCCAGCAACTAACATAAGTCAGTCTCCCTTTGGGGGGCAGCTCTAGCGCTAGATTGAAGTGATCTGGGGGAGGCCTGGGCAGGTGAGATGGGGGGCTGGTTGGGAGGGGAAACTGGAAAGCCCCGATGGTATCCAGCAGCTGGGAAGTGTCGGCAGCTTTCAAGGGACACGCCTTGTTCCGTCTCCAGTATTAACGTGTATCCGGAAGCCTCATCTTGCGTCTTTGTCCATCATCTTTGTTCAGTGACAGTGAGGGAAGGCCTGGAAGCCGCTCAGTGCAGTAACAGCTTCTCTTCGTCCACCTCCTGCTGCTGTTCAAAAGCGCTGGCCCCCGATGTCGTTCCTGCGAGGTTTTGATTAGGAGGGAGAAAAATAGTTATGTGTTTGAAAAACTCTCCCTTGAGTGATTTCTTTGAGAAAAAAAAAAAATCATCCATATCAAAGCAGACGCTTTTCAGATTGCAGGTCCAAATATTCTGGAAAGTTCAGGAGTCACTTGCTATTTAAATCTCTTGAAAGCTGCCTAGTTAATTACTTCAGTTAGAAGGTTTCATCTAAATTGTGCTCCACACCCAAGGTCGGGGAGGAAGAGAGATCTATTTTGGCAAAGAGCTTCAAAAATTGTTGATTCTTCTCCTCCTGCAAAGCACCGCATAGCAATCTTCTATTTGTATACCTCTTGTATTTCCAACACAATTTCTCCTCAAATTATATCATTGCAGCATCGCAGTATTTGTGTGAGGCTGGGACAGAGGAAGGACGATTCTCCATGCTTTGCAGAATCCCAGAGAGGGGAAGTGTCTGGCACAGGATCACCAAGGGAGTTAGGAGCAGGATTCACTCCAGAACCCAGGAGTTCTGACCCCAGGGTTCTCACCCACACAGGCGGTCACAGACGGGCAGCAGAGTCTCGGCAAGCATGGGAAACGTGCATGTGCGATTGTATCTTGGCAGCAACCCTTAAATTTTAGCTTGCATCAGAATCACCTAGAGGGCTTCTCAAACCCTCTGGGCCCCGGGCCCTGAAGTTACTGATTCAGTAGATCCTGGGGTGGGGCCTGAGAATGTGCATTTCTAACAAACTCCCAGTGATGCTGATGCTGCTGGTCCAGGGAGATGCTCGGAGAACCAGTGGCCTGGGAAAGGGTCTGAGCTGTTGACTAGACTGTTAAGGACCACGCCCCCAAGGACGGAGCGGAGCAGCCCCAGTCTGTGATTGTCTGGAACCACCTGTCTCCTCTCTTCTGCCAGGGTCTGAACTGATGCCCAAGGCCCTCTCCACGCGCATCATTGGTGGCATCTGGTGGTTCTTCACACTCATCATCATCTCTTCCTACACGGCCAACCTGGCTGCCTTTCTGACCGTAGAGCGCATGGAATCCCCCATCGACTCTGCGGATGACTTGGCCAAGCAAACCAAAATTGAGTATGGGGCTGTCAAGGATGGGGCCACCATGACCTTCTTCAAGGTAAGACCCTCTCCCTTTGCAGCACCGTCAGCTGACCCTCGCCCACCCTTCACCGCGCTTCCCTAAGTGCAGAGCCAATGGGGCAGAGAGCCCCAGGGCTCAGCCCTTCTCTTTTCGGGACCAGTTGGCTCAGGGAAACTGAGGTGATATGGCCGCTGGGGTTGAATCCCAGTACAGATCCTAGCAGTTTCTATACCTGGGACAAGCAGCATGGATGTGCTATTTCCTTAAATCTGCAGAGGAGGACAGGTGGAGAGATGCAACTAGAGAAGGGAAAGGAGAAGCGTGGCCCAGGCACAAGCGTGAGCAGCGCGTGACCGCCTGACGCCTGGCTCTGGGGACAGTGGCCCCCGCCCTTGGTTTGGGTCCATCTCCAAGAGACTGGGCTGCATGGGGGTGAGTTCTCCACCTCAGAGGGGCGTACAGACTCGCAGCCTGTCTTGTCCTTGGAAGGCCGGTGTCCAGATCAAGCCCCCCACCCGCAGGCTTCTACTCTTGTGGGGACCTGGCTGACTGTGCTCCTCCTGCTTTGTAAGGTGTTGGCTCAGGCTCCCCTGCCTTTGCTCACCTTCTCCCAGAGCAGCTGAGGGCTTAGGAGCCGGCCCAATCCTAAGAGCCGGTAGCTGTAAATGGTCCTCAGGAAGAAAAGTGGGGATGACCATCGCTACCGCCGCCGAGCGCCGTGCTGAACGCCTGGCCTCCTTTAATCTCCATGACCAATCCTGTGACGTGGGCACTATATGGTTTCCACTTTGCACGTGGGGAAACTGAGGCACAGAGCTTGTCTAAGGGCTCCCAGCTGAAGGAGCCTGGGTCTGCCTGCCTCCCAGGCGCACGTTCTCAGTCACGGTGCTGACCTGAGGACACCTAAATCACCTGGAGGGCTTGGGGAACCCATCTGCTGGGCCTGCGCCCTCAGAGCTCCGGCGCAGGTCTGGGCTAAGGGTGAGAACGTGCAGGCCGTGTGCTCCCAGGTGCCAGGCCCGGGCCTCACACGGAGAGCAGCTCCGCGCACTCCTCAGATGTGGCCGGGGGACGCCGGCTCCGGGGCCATTCGTTCACATATTTATTAGTCTATTGCCCTTGGGCAGTCTGCAAACCTAGGGGGTTTCCCTCCCCGGCCCTCGCCTCCTTCCAGGCTAAGTCTGAGTGATGGTGGAACCTCCAACGAGGCTTGAGTAAGGACAATAGGAAGGGGTTGGATGGAAAATCCTTCCACCTCCTGGCACCTGCACTCCGCCCTACCCCCTCTTCATGCCCCTCCTTGAGGGTAGATGTATAGTGAAAAGAGGGAAGCAAAGGGCACCCCTCTGATGCTGCTGCTGCCCGTGAGAAATGGTGAAGGCCACCTTCCCACCCACGAGGTTGCGCCATGCATTTGGAGTGAGGGGAAGATCGAAGCATTGCTGTGGGCGTGAGGAGCCCTCCGGAACCCTGTGCGTGTGTCCGTGAGTGTGAACAGTGTGGGAGTATGTGTGCGCATGTGTGTGTGCATGTAGCAGTAATCATACGTGGACGTGTGCTTTCGCGGAGGTCTGTGCAGCGCGTGAGGCCTCACACAGTGCCTGCGTGGGCGCCTTTGTGCTTGGGCCCAGCGTCTGCATCTAGGTGGGTGTGCGCTGGCGATCATCCCTGGATGTGTGGCTGTGTGCCTGTGAGCATACACGAGTGTGCGCCAGATGTCCTCATGTATATGTGCAGCGTGTAAGCACATCTGTCTGCCCGAAGAGCCTCACAAATGTGCCTAGGAGGGGAGCGGGGGCGGGGGGTGCTGTGTGCTCCAGCCTCTGCGTGCGCATGTGATGGCCCCGGCCTGGGTGGGTGCGTGCGTGCCTGGTTGTGCGCACCCCCAGGCTGCGGCCCGGCCTTTTGACTGTGCCAGAGCATCTCTCATGCATTACGCATGAGCCCGCCTCTAAGCAGGGCTCCCGATCAAAGAGAAGCGGCATAAATAAGGCTGGCGCAGGCTCACCGCCGCTGATTGGATGCCCTTGCTTCCCTCCATGCTAAGATGCTCAGATTCATTTCCAAGAGCCTGCTCCCAGTTCCCCAACGAGCTGCTGTCCCCAGCATCAAGTAGGACCTCCCGCAGCCTGCTCCGCCCCCACCCACGTTCCCTGCAAACAGTGCAGTGAGGCGGGCAGCGCAGG
Organism: Scalopus aquaticus; assembly: GCA_004024925.1. NCBI lineage: Eukaryota > Metazoa > Chordata > Mammalia > Eulipotyphla > Talpidae > Scalopus > Scalopus aquaticus. The sequence goes on from PVIJ01007720.1 coordinate 15,870, forward strand.
AACACAGACACTGTCGCCCAGCTGGGACGCTGGGCCTCACGGGCCCTGCACACAAGCGACTTCAGCCAGAAACAGCAATGCCACATCCCCCTGCAAGCAACCAGCCCCACTTGCTCTCCCAATCACAGTCAGTTACTCCTCTGTCTGGCCACATCGTCTCCTGCTTTAATTCAAATGAAGCTCTTCTCCCCCAGCCCTCTTGCTGGCAGCAGCCGCGAGGCTGTCGCGCAGGCGGAGAGGAGGCTGCCAGTGGGAACCCTGGCCTGCTTCCCGCGACGGGCTAGGAGCGCCACGCTAGAAGGTCCCAGACAAGCTTGCATCCTCCCCTTCCCCCTGCCCCTGCCTCCAGAGCTGGGCTTCCTAGTCATACCTCTCCACCCTCCACCCACCCCGGGCCAGGCGGGACCCCCTTAATGTCACTGCAAACTAGAGCTGGAAGGGAGCCTGAGTTTGACCTAGAGAAACAGGCCCACGGTGAGGGGTGGAGGGGATGGGGCATATGGGTGATTTGCCCACGATGACACAGCATGTCATGGTGGAGAGCCAGGATGTAAGATTAAATGTGCTGTCTGCCATGCAGCGCCCTCCCACAGCTCCTGCAGGGTTTTCTCATGTGGTCCTTTGTCTGTGCATGGACCTGGGAAGGCTGGCACTAGGGTTGAACAGGGACCAGCTCCAGGAGTGGCCACTAGATGTCTGGGAGCCATTGGCAGTCAATAGTCATAGCAGCGTTTACTGAGCACTTACTATGTGCCAGGCAGATTGCAAGCGCTATAGCTCTCTTTACTCATCTCACCTTCAGAACAACCCTGGAAGGCAGAGGCTTGTTTATTACCATCTATTTCGCACATAATTAAAGTCGGGCTCACAAAGTAACCTGAGCTAAGGCAGACTCACCTGATGTCACACAGCTAGTAAAATGCAGAGCTGGGATTTGAACCTAGGCTGTCTGACTCCAGAGCGGTGCTCTCAGTCACTGAGCCCAACTTGCCTCTCCAAAGACCCAGCCACCATCCCGGAGTCACTTGGGGAGGAGGGAAACCTCAGTCTGTCGTGTTGCAGCCCCAGCCTCCAGCAGTCCTGGCACACATGGCTGCTCAGATATTTCATGTTGAGTGGATGCCATTGTTGAATTAAAGGATGGGATGAAAGGAGCCAAGTGGAGCAAATGCAAGAGCCCGTGTTGGGGATAGCAGCCGAGCAGTGGCAGGTCCCAGAGTGCCCAGCGGATGAACCTGACTGGGCCAGCCTGTGTTCCTGGTGAGGGTGCAAATCATTGTAAAATGCCCCTGTGGCTGAGAGGGGAGAGGGGAGAGGGGAGAGGGGAGAGAGAGAGAGAGTGAACACCCTTTCTATCCAAAGATGGCAATGGCAGGAAGCAACTCTTAGGGTGGGCTCCAGATCCTTGCCCCAGCACCCCACCCCCTGCAGCCATGGAGACTGCATGGCTAGAGGCAGACCCATCTTTCCAAGGGAAATTTTATTCAAAGAGTTGTTGGGGAGCAGCAGACATCATAAGCAGCGTCTCCTGTGTTGTCCTCCCTCCGTCTTGGAAGATAAAAATTAATTAGGAGATGAAAAAGGAGGTCTTTGAAAGTACTGTTGGCTGTAAAAATATGTGGGCATAAATGTAAAGGAGAGTGTTGGGGAACTGCGTTCTAGGCGGGAGGACCAGGCGGCTCTGGAGGGGGCACTTCCCGGGGACTCAGTTCTCTTTGGTGTGGTGGGGGAGGCTCCTCGCACGTGGGCAGGACAGCACTTAGGAAAGGGGTGGGAGCCGGGGCCCTGAGGCCAGGCTCCCGCACCCCTGGGCACTGCCACGCCCTCCCTCCTGCTCAGGCTCACCCCATCCAGCAACCGAGCCTGGAGGGCACTGGGGAGGCCATCGGGTCCAGCCCCTGCAGGCTCTTCGCTCAGCGGGAGGGCTCCCTGATCTCAGCACGGTTGCTCCTGGCCCAGCTGCTGGGCTCTCATCAGAGCAGCCGTAGCCACGCCTCCAAGCGGAAGCAGAGGAGGAGGAAGGAAACAGGGAGCACCGGAATTCGGGGCGCAGCCTGGAACAGTCCCTTATCGTGGCCCTTAAAGTCAGAGCAGGGCTTGAGTCATGGTTGCCGACTTTGCTCGGTGACCTTGGCAAGTCACTTCACTCCTCCGGCCTCAGTTTGCTCCTCCCCTTATGACATGGATGCTGTTTCCCACCACGTGGCAGTTAGCAAGAGGATTTGACGGAGCTCCTGGATGTACCATGGTCATCCCGCTGCCAGGCACATAAAACAGGCACATCGAAGGCTTTCTCCCTGGATGCCCCTCCAGCGGGCCGGCCCGGGGACAAGGCAGCAGGCCGGGCCTGCTCTCCTTTGCCCACCGCTCCCCCTGAGCACAGGACTTGACCATGGCACAATGGAGAAGGACCAGCCAATGGACACCTGGAGAATCTCCCTTTCTCTGGGCCCCTCAGAAGGGGATTGGGAGGGGACATTGTGCCTGTGTCCCACGCTGGTCACCTGCCTCTGCCCGGAATGAAACACTGCAGGACGAGCCAGGGGTCCTCGAAGACAAGAGCTCCAGAGTGGGCAGACAGGAGTGGTGACAGGTTCAGGGAAGCAGGGCGCTATGGTGCAAAGTTGTTGAAAACTGCCAAGGTACTGAGGACCCCTCTGGGCCTCACTGTGCTCACCTGTGTAATGGGTATGATAGCAGTACCTGCCTCCTGGAGTTACTGTGATGACTCAGTGGGATATCTCACGTCACTGCTTAGAACCACACTGACCCGTCTACCCCACGTGACTCGGTGGCTGCTTTTATCATTTATCGTTGAAACCAGTGACACACAGGCCTGTTCACACAGAGATGGTCTGGGAGGGAGCTGCACATTGCTGATGTACATTTAATTAGTTGCAGCATTTTAAAGTTGAGAGACTTTTGCATTTGAAAAATTCATATTTCTAACTTCTTGAAAATGTGAACGATCGGGCCTCTGAGCTGGGGATCCCACCGAACAACTGTCGGAAGTGACCTCGGCAAGAGACTGCAGCCGCTCCAGTTTGTCGGAACTCCACCCAGCGCCCCTCACAGACGCCCAGTGCCCCGCCTGGCCCGTCAGCACCAGAGAGTCTACCCCTGAATTCTGTGTCATTCTGCTTCTTTAGCAATTCTGCACAGCAAACATACCCCTAATTTCTAGATGGGAGAACAGCCTTTAAAAGACTGAAGGAGCCAGACAGAGAAATAATGATGCCAGCCACTTTTCTGAGTACTTGCTAGGGACCACGCTCTGTGCTAAGCTAACCCCCATTTTACAGATGCGGAAAGTGAGGCTCAGAGTGGTGACATCACTAGCCTGATCACAGAAGCAGTTGGGTTCTGCTTCCAGGTTGGTGTGATGCCAGAGTGCATGCAATAGAGCTGACCCTCCTGCAAGCTCCAACTCCAGCCTGCACCTCCCACCTCCTGCCTCCCCTCTGCAGGGAGCAGCCTCTGGGGCCTGAGCAGACACCCAGAGAGCCAGCAAGTCTGTCCCCAGCAAGTGGGCTGCGGGAGCAAGCAGGGGCCGCAGACTCAGGGAGCCCTCCTGGTCCCCACGGAAATAACCCAAGAGACATGATTAACTGCCAGAGTGAGTGGAGCTGATAAGGCCAAAGATTCCACACCCAGGGATAAGAAAGCCAATTAATTTGGGAAAAGGTCTCCTTTCCCTTATGGAAAATACTCAAAGCCTCGCATGGAATCACATTCTCGCTGCCTCCCCACACACGTTCTCTGAGATCAGCTCCCTTTGGAATTGATAGATATTTATATATATACCTATATACATTTTCTTGTACAGAAATGTTAAATTCTCAAGATTAAGTATCTTCAGTTGAGGAAAATCAATTTACTTCTTTGAGGAGGCTGGAATTGAAAGTCATGAGCCTGAAGCTTACTTTCTTGCCAATTTCACTGATAAAAAAAGCCTCTTCGTCCTGGCACATCGCCCTGTATTGGCTGTTCCAGACGATTCCATTAATTGATTTGGGTGACTGGCCCTGAAGCAATGCTTATTAGGGTTCCCACCGGAGCCGGTACAGGCAAGAGTCTTGGGAATGTGGGGCTCCATTCCCTGGGATGGTGACTATAGCTCAGGCCATTGATGGAACTCGGGCCCCTGGTGCCCGGACCCAGGAGACGCGAGAGGGGCCTGAGGTCCTAGGAGGGACCCTGGCTGACTGCCTCAGGGGCGCTTTTAGGGATGTGCTCTGGAATCACGGAATTTCTCAAGAAGAGACAACAGAACTTAAGAATAACAGGCCAAGAATGAAGGTGGTTGAGATTGGGGCTCCCAAGATATAGGATAAGCACAGTGAGTGGCCACTGTGGGGAAGCAGATCTCAGAGGCACCTGGTAAAGGTGTTGGAGAGCATGAGTTTGTTGACAGCTATTGGTGGGAGAGTTAACCTCTTGAAGTCGCATCAAAGCCAACCTCAAGGCTTCCTGTCGCCTCCGCTGGCCAGAGCTCTGGGCATCCTTTCCCGACTCCCTCAGCAATCTTCCCAGTCCCCAACTGGAATTTCCTCTCCCTTTATGGTGAAATATCACTGGAAAGATCATCTGTTTTGATGCCAGGCAGGCCTAGGTATGGGAGGGATGGAGTGATAGCATGCAGGAAGGAGCTGAAGAAAGAAATGTTCATCCATTTCTGAGACATGAGGATGGGGAAGGCTCCCTGAATTCATGATCAAGTCACTTTTGCTGGGGCTTGAGATTTGGTGATGACTGACATGGGGGCGTGAGGCGGATGAAGCAGAGAAGTGGATGAGAAGCTGACAGATGGACAGATGGGGTAAGAGGATGACTGTACGGATGGGTGGATGGACAGGTGATTGAGTAGATGGACAAATGGATGGATAATAGAGATAGACAGTTGGGTAATTAACTGAATGAATTAGCATGTCAGTAGTGTGGGTGACAGGGAGAGAACATGATTGTAATAAGGAGATAGAAGAGTGGGTAAAAGGAAGGATGGATGAGTGAATGAGTAGGTGGGTGGACGGACGGACGGACGGACGGACGGACGGACGGACAGACAGGATGTATAAGGAGAGCCCTGGTAACCTCATCAAACTCTGGTTCTCAGCTCTGGTGGAAGAAAGAGAAGTTGGAAAGCAGGAAAGACTGAGATGAGGAAGTTGGTAAAGTGCTAAAGCCACTGATGGGAGAACAGTCTCCAGTTACAATAACCAGGACAAGAGTATCTGAGGGACATGTGTATCTGGCCAGCAAGGATGACTGGACTTGAATAATCTGATTAGAGGAGTAGTTGGACTTGGTTATCTGAGAAAAAAAAAAAGATATTGGGGACAGAAGTAACTTATGTGAGTATGTAGTTAAAAGAGCGTATCAGTCATCTATTACTGCATCACAAGGTCCCCAAGCTTAGTGTCTTAGAACAGCATTCACCCTCTCACGGACGGTGGGGTGAGAAGGCAGCACCCAGTCCGCGCAGGGCCTCACAGGCTGCGCTCAAGGGATCCGCGGGGGCTGTGGCATCTCCAGGTCCCAGTGCAGGCTCACTTACAGGGTCATTGGTTCGGTTTTCCTCCTGAGTCGTTGGACCAAGAGCTTCGGCACTCCGCTGACTGTTGGCCAGAGGCTGCCCTCTGCTCCTCTCCATGAGGGGGCTCCCAGCGTGGCCGCCAGCTTCCATCAGCACCAAAGAGCCGCAGGGAACGCAAGCGAGATGGAAGTCAGTCTGTCTACTCACTGCATCTCAGGAGGGACGCCTGTCACTCACAGGGCTGGGAGGTGGTTAAAGCAAGTCACGGGACCCAGCCCACTCAAGGTGGGGGGACCACACAAGGTGCCCAGAGACAGGGTCATTGCAGCCAGTCAGAAGCTTCCTATCATGGAGAAGCCGGACAGGAAAATAGCAGACTGAGAAAGAAAGATGGAGGGGAGCACCTGGACATCAGAAATCATCTAGAAAATAAGAAATTTCTGAGGTCCAGAAGGGCCAGAAATCAGGGATATTGTTAAGGGCAAGAGGAGCTCATGGGGAGGCATCCAGGGCTTCAGGAGCAGAGGTGGGAGACTAGCTGGGAAGATGGAGTAGCTTGCGGGCACAGGAGGCTAGGAGGCCAGAGTTGCAGAGGAAGAGTAACTGGGAAGGTAGAGTAGCTGGAGAATCAGAATAGCTGGCCGAGAGAATAACTGAGGATGCGGGGGAGCTGGACCAGGCAGCTTGCTGCTCTGATGGCACCCACTGAGGGGCCCGAGCATCTGAGCCCTTGCACGCCTTCAGCTTTGGTAAATTTGCAGGTGGGGAAATGGCTGCTTGTCTGTGAAGGTCCCCCAGGCGCTGTACCCAAAGAAGGCAGCACCAGCCTTGGCAGGTTCTAAGCTCAGACGGAATTCCAAGCAGAGACCTGCCTGCTGCTGCAGGGCTTGCCCCTCCCTCAGGCACGCAGGGGTCTACAGATCGACTGGGAGGGGGCAGCCCTACCAGACCTAGGAAGCCCCCCCGAAGGTCAGTGTCCTCCCAGCCCTGCCTGCCCCACTCCCGGCAGGCACAACCTCCTCCCCACCCGCCAGTGCTTCTCCAACCTGTTGCAGCAGACTCATGTGGCACGCACACGGGGCCGGGCCGGGTGCCAGTCAGACAGGCTGACATCACAGACAGGCCCAGTCACACTTGGAGACAGCCAGGGACAATGGGACCCGCAGAGCCACCTGCTTCTCTGGGACCAGCGGGGGCAGGGCTGATCCCTGCTGGGAGCAGGCGGCTGGCAGGCACTAGGCTCCAGAAAACCTCGTGAATGCCACCGTCCTGAGCCACCCAGTTCGCTCAGAAAGCAGGGGTCATTCGGCCTGCCTGACCCCTCCTCCACCACCTTCCCTGAGTCTCCCCTGCTAGGCCATGTGGGCTCAGCCCAGCAGTCCCCTCCCCTCCACCAGGCATGGACTCATAGACGCTGACTCCTTCCCACAGCAACATCCGGGCCCAAACATGCTGGGGACCACCATGGTGAGGGGTCAGAGGGCTCGCAGACCCCTGCTCTGGCCACCCCCTCCCCTTCCCACTCTGCTGTTTTCACCGTGCTCCCTTCACTGTAGTGAAGTCAGAGAGCCAGGAGCCCTTGCTCAGACATTCTGCCTGACACTCAGTGCATGAGTCTCCTGCTTTGGTGGAAGTAAGAGTGGAGGTCCCAGAACCCCCAGCTCTGCCCTCCAGGCATCCACTCTTCCCCTCTGCTCTCAAAGTGGGGAGTGAGGGTGCAACTGAGTGGTTGGGGCATGGACTCTAGTTGCCATGTAGCTTCTGAGTAACTTTAGGAAGTTACTAACCATGCTTCAATTTCCCCATCTGTAAAATGGGGCTAATGATTGTACTGCCTCCTGTCATCATGATAAAGGACCGAGTTGGTACAGATAAAGCACTTAGAATCAAGCCTGAACATGGAGTTGTTTAATAAATATGAGAAAGAAAATTCATTGTTTCAATACCAATCGGACCGCCCCTTGTGCCATAGCAAAGAGCCCAGGGCTTCCAGGTGGGTGGGCCTGAGGGAGTCACTGCTTGACCCCTCGCCGTCCCAGGGCCTCAGTTTCCTCATCGGAGCGGCAGCGGCACGTCCGCAGTCTGGGACAGTAGGCAGCTTGGCCCTGCCCTGGCACGCAGATGAGCGGTGCTTGGTCCTGGGTGTGTCCACTAACTGTTCATCTGCCCTCCCCACACGGTCCAGAAATCCAAGATCTCCACCTTCGAGAAGATGTGGGCCTTCATGAGCAGCAAGCCCTCGGCGCTGGTGAAGAACAACGAGGAGGGCATCCAGAGGACCCTGACGGCAGACTACGCGCTGCTCATGGAGTCCACGACCATCGAGTACGTCACCCAGAGGAACTGCAACCTCACCCAGATCGGGGGCCTCATCGACTCCAAGGGCTACGGCATTGGCACTCCCATGGGTGAGCGCGGGGGCGGGCGGGCCCCCCACCGCGTGCGGTCTCCAGCTCCCACACCCAGCTCGTTCCATTGAGCCCAGGAAAGTGGCATTTCCTGGACTCAGAGATAAGGGGGAGAGGGGCCGCGCAGGCTGGGCGGTGCTCAGAGCTGTGCCTGCCGGCCCTGACCTCACTCCTGTTGGCGCAGCTCAGACACACTGAGCTGGGGGGAGGGGGGACTATGGAGACACCCCACCCCAAGGCAGGACCCTTTCCGCCACCCAGATACCATATATACACTTAAGGGGGCGCCTTCTGGAAGTGGGCAGAGGGGTGGGGAAGGGGATAAAAGGGACTGACCGCCTGGTGATGGATGGAAGTTAGAATTCTGGTGGCAAATTTATATTTGGTTGTGTGTACAGATTCAAAAGTCTGTACTCCTGAAACCCACATGATGTGTAAACCAAAGTATTGCCATAAAAAAATAAAGAGGGGCCCTGACAGCAGGGACTTCCTTTTACGAGCGCAGCGAGCGGGCTGGCGATGGCGGCGGCGCCGGCCAGGCGCTGGGAGGGGGCGGTGGGCAGTGGGCGGCGGGCGCTGACAGCCGGGGCCGCCCCGCCCGCACAGGCTCCCCGTACCGGGACAAGATCACCATCGCCATCCTGCAGCTGCAGGAGGAGGACAAGCTGCACATCATGAAGGAGAAGTGGTGGCGGGGCAGCGGCTGCCCCGAGGAAGAGAACAAGGAGGCCAGCGCGCTCGGCATCCAGAAGATCGGGGGCATCTTCATCGTCCTGGCTGCCGGCCTGGTCCTCTCCGTGCTCGTGGCCGTGGGCGAGTTTGTGTACAAGCTCCGCAAAACAGCAGAGCGAGAGCAGGTAAGTCCCAGAACTGCGCAGCAGGGGGCGGGGGCGGGGGCGGGGGCGCATCCACGCAGTGGCCGGCAGCCACGTCTAGGCCCATCCTCACCTCAGCCCCCCCGTGCGACCCTCCGGGAAGCCCTCCAGCCCCACCTCTGCACTGACGCTCGGCTTTCCCCGAAGTTGCTCCGCCCCAGGCCAGCCCACCCGCTCCAGTGGGCCCCTGCAGCAGCCTCTGGTCGGGCCTTCCTGCCTCCACTCTCCCTCTTGAATCCTCCACTCCCCAAACAGCAGCCAGTGCCCTGTTCAAAACTTAATTCAAACCATGCCATTTCCCTGCCAGAAACCCTCCAGGGTAATTGTTGAAGCTAAGGTGATGGGTACAGTGGGGTTCATTATACTGTCCTCTCTACTCCTGCATAGTTTTGGAAATTTCCATACCAAAAGTTTAAAGAAGAGATGAGGCTAACCCAAGCATGGTAAAACTAGGATCAACCCATGTGATTAATTCAAGTGCGGCTGGGTAGCGGATCTGGGTCCAGGTAGCAAATTAGCATCTCAGGGAGAGTTTTTAAGTGCTAATGCCCTGGCCCTGCTCCCGGAGACTCCTGTTTTAATTGGCCTGTGGGGGAGCCTGGCACCAGTGTCTTAAGAAAGTGCCCAGGGGGATTTAAATGTGCACCTGAGTTGAGGGCTCTGGGCTTGGGGAAGCACCGCCCCCCGGACAAGTTCAGAGGACTGGGGGGCCGGTGGGGAAGGAGGTCACAGGACAGAACTCTAAAATTCAGCAGGTCACTCATCCACCCACCAAAAATGACAGTCCTTTATAACCAGTAAGCCTGAATCAGCAAAGAGGCGGGAAGATCATTCTCATGTTAGGGTTAGCGTGGACTTGGGGAGAGGGGTACGTTCCAGCGTGGCTAGGGAGCTCCTTGGGACCACGTTTCTGGAAGGTGACTTTGCAATATGGTCAGTCTTAAAATGTCTACACATTTTGACAAGTCAGTTTCTACAATTAGAAATTCTCCAAAAGGAAGCAGCCAAGGATCTGTGCAGTTTTATTTACCAGGATGTTTGTCAAAGTGTTAATTATAACATGAAAAAAATGGGAATAAACCTAAATAGGGAATGGCTAAAAATGTGATATATCAGAAAGACCAACCGAATTGTGTAGGGGCACCCATCACCACGGTAATGAGCCCCGCCCGCCACCAGGGCACCTCCAGGACTGGCGCCCACACAGCTCTCCTACCAGGTCCTTCCCACCGTCTCCCCTCCGCCCCGCCCCACGCACACTGGCCTCTGTCTAGTCCCTCGCACACAGCGCATCTCTGCCTCCAGGCCTGTGCGGTGCTGCTCCAGCCACCTTCAGTGCTTTTCTCTGGAGCCCCAGATTCTTGGCATCTTCTGGTCATTCAGGTTTTAACCCACATGTCGCTTTCTCAAGTCGCCTTCCCCCATCTCCACGTCCAACGCCTCTCCTATTCTCTTACTAACAGTTCCACTACCTACAATTATGTGTTTGCTCTCATGTTTGTTACCTGTTCCTAGCCCATCACTAGACCACATTTCAGTGTGGTGTGCCTAATACCTAGAACAGGGCTGATATGAGTAGGGTCTCAAATATTTCAGCATGAAGAAAAGGAGCTGAGATGGGAGGACATTCTGTGTTGATGGGGTGCGCAAAGGGACCCCACAGCTGGCAAGAGGCAGATCCAGGATTCAAAGCCAGACCTGTTCCCTGCACCACGTGGCCTGCACACAGGCCACAGAGGGGCTAAGGCTCAGCCTCACTGAAGAAACTGAGGCACAGAGGGCTCTCCTGCCTCCTGGACGAGCGGCAGGACCACCTCTGGCTGTTGGTCTTGTGGACGCTGCAGCTGTGGACACCTGTGAGCTGCAATGCACTGGTGGTGGCCAATTGCAGCCCCCAGAAATGCAGGCCAGAAGTCTCCACAGCCACTCTCAGCCCCCAGGGAGCTCCTCCCAGTTGCCCACCTTGAGATTTACATACTGGACTTTCCTGAGCGCCAGCCTCAGCTGGGAGCCCTTCCGGGGAAAGGCTCATCCATATTCATCAAGTGTTCAAGCCCTCTAGGCCAGGACTTTGCTGGGATAAAACTGGCTGGTTTCTGGCCTCGTAGTGGGAAAAAGTCAAATGTGCATGCCAGTTAGCCCCTCAGTTTCCTCATCTGTAGGATGAGGACAAGAGGATCCTACGTACCTACCCAAGTCTCCAAACAAGAATGTGAGGCTCTGCGGGCTGCTGCACGGGCTGATCGCCGTGTGGGGAGGAGGGTGGATGGCGTGAAGGTGGGAGCCAGACCTGGCGGCCTTAGCAGGCCCTGGGAGGAAGCAGGGAGCTGGTGGGAGCTGCAGGGCCAGGCCTGACCCATGTGCCCCTTTCACTCCCCTCCTCAGCGCTCCTTCTGCAGCACCGTGGCCGACGAGATCCGTTTCTCCCTCACCTGCCAGCGTCGGGTCAAGCACAAGCCACAGCCCCCCATGATGGTCAAGACCGACGCTGTCATCAACATGCACACGTTCAACGACCGCCGGCTCCCGGGCAAGGACAGCATGGCCTGCGGCACATCACTGGCCCCTGTGTTCCCCTAGGCACGGGGGGAAGAGGGGGCCACAGGCCTAGGGGCAGGATGGAGGAAAACAAAGGGACTGGAAGGAGCATCCCCTGTCCCCTGCTGGGCTTGGGGACCAGAGCTGCTGCCTGGCTAATGGGCCAGGAGCCCTCTGTCCTTCCCCACTGGGAAACCAGCAGGCCCCCAGGCCAGCTGCTTGGGCTTCACTCTTCTCGTTTCTTCTATGGGTTTCTAAAGCTGCCAGCCAAGACAGCCAAGGCCAAAGGAAGCACATGCCTCTCCGAGGCCAAATTCACCTGCCCCTCAACTCTCCTCCATGGTCAGAAGTTACTCCATGGCCCTGCAGAGGCCAAAGAAATTAGGAAACAGCTCTCATATCACCACTCCTTCCCCGTGAGCCCAGGCCTCCTGGGCTTGACCGTGAGATGAAAGATGCACATCTTGGGCACCTTAAAGATATCACTGGGAGGCAGCCAATGGGAGCTAAAGGTGGGGGACAGCGCCTCACGTACCTGGGCAGAAGGAGGACTTCATCCCTCAGGAGCTGCTCACACTCCTGATCTCCGGTACTTGGCACTACCCGTGGTAGCCCCTGTTTTGAAAAAGTTGAAAACAGAGCCCCATGGGGGAGAAATGGAGTTTGGGTATGGGAGAGAGGAGAATGCATGAAGGTCGCCGTTCTGAATCCTTAAGGACAATGTCGCGATGGCTCCAATTCCTCTGGGAGGGCTCTGGGAGTATAAAGTGGGGAAGTGTCAGAGCACATTTTCTCCATTTTCTGACCAGAGGAGTGAGGACCCCGACTCTCTCGCAAAGGATGCTCAGAGACTCAGCCAATATTTGGAGCCCAGAAGACCAGTGGATTTCATGGGAATCTCATGGGCTCTCGAGCCATGGACCTTACTGTGCTTCTTCCCAAGCTGTTTTCTAAACCCTGATAACATTTGGGAGCTCAGGCTCTCGGCCATCTACTCATCAGCAACTTCCCATCTGGCCAGTTGACCTTGACTTCCTTCTGCCGTCTTGGAAGAAGGGCAGCCTAGATTACAGTGGAAGTCAGTGCAACCCCGGCCCGGAGGGTGGTGTCCTACTGCACGAGCTAACTTCGGGGTAGGTGGAGAAAGCCAGAGGCCCCTGAAGAACTGCTGGCTCCACACTTGCTAAACCTAAAGATACTCCCCCGAAAAAGAAAGCTTTCCAGGGTGGGCATCATATTGGTGGCAGCCCCAAGGGTGGGGAGGGAGAAGCTGCCCCCTGGAGATTAACCAAAGACCCACACGGAGAGACAAGGCCATGGTGGCCCCTGGTCTCTTGCCCAGGAAAGCTGGGACCTGGCGGGGCTTGGGGGGAGCAATAGAGAAGCAGTAGCCGATGAGGCACCAGTGAGGCGTGGGCCAGCTGGCTGTGATGGTCGCTGTAGGGGTCTGTGATTTTTAAGACTGTAGGAAAAGAATGAGACGTAAAAGGGTTAGGAGCAAAGTGTCCTTAAAGAACAGAATGGGACCACCAGGGCTTCCCACGGCCCAGGGCAGACGGCAGTCTTTGAGCAAGAGAAACGGACCAGAGGCTCCGGACAGGGACGAGGAGGCGCCACCATCCTCCTCCCACCTCTCTCCTGTTTCTGTTTGGGGGCCCGGTTCGAGAAGAGCTGCATTTAGGTCTCAAGGACCTCAGCTGAGTGAAGGGTAACCTCTAGCTCCCCCCAGGGACTCCCAAAGCAGGCGAGCACAGTGGGCTCAGAGGATAAACACTCTCCCTCTTCTAAACTGTGAGCTGCAGGACCCAACCAGCCGGTTCCCAGAATCACAGCAGCTCCGACAGGCAGCATGCATGGGAGGAGGGGAGAGGGCTGGACACCCGACAGAGCCAGCGCTTGTGGGGACAGCAAGAGCCATGCTGACATGCACTTCCATGGGTAGGAGTGTGTGTGTGTGTGTGTGTGTGTGCGTGTGTGCATGCGCGCACACATTTATGCGTATCTTTGTCTTCGTGTGAGTGCGCTTTGGGTACTGGGAGTGAAGGACAGATTAGGACACATGACAGTCCAGGGCACGCAATAATAGGAGGCTCCTTCGGTTCTGGCGTGTGTGCGTGTGTGCGTGTATGTGGACTGGGGATGAGGGAGACAGATATGGACAAGCAGCAGAGCCCCCTACATGTAAAAACAGGAAAAGCCATGTCGTAATGGGGTTCTGGTCAGTGTACATTTGTACATGCACATGCACGAGTGTATGCGTCTGTGTGTGTGTGTGCGTGCGCACCAAATGGCAGAGGGTGAATGATAAGCTAAAACCAGCAGCGTTGCCAAATATGTCTAAAAGGAGAAGCCATGTCATCGAGGTGCCCGCCCGTGAGTGTGTGTGTGCGTGTGTGCGCCCGGGTGTGCAGCAGGGAGCGGGAGGACAGAAGCAGGCAGGCAGGCAGGCAGCGCACGCTGTTCGTGAGAAGCCATGGGAAGTGGGGCCTGTGGGGGTGCGCTCACACATGTGCGTGTGCTCAAGGGTACACACTGCAGCTCACAGCAGGGACAGAGACAATCAGGAAGCAGGGAGCCAGGGTCTGTCTATACTTCTGTCATGGGCAGAGATCATATGTCACAACAATTTGCCAAATTGTAGGACACAGTCACAGGGAGCCTGGCCAAGTGGGGGCAGAGCACTTCAGGGACTCCTGGCTGGTGACCCCGTTGCTCAAGGCAGTGTCCTGTTGGAGGGAAATGTGTCTTTGCAGTTCCCAAATAACAGGATTCTGACTATGTTATTTCCAATTTGCTTTCACCCACCACAGGGATTAACCACTGTCTTTCTTTGTCCAGTATAATTTCACGGCACACGCCCATCTCCACACTCACGTCCCCGCACGGCGGGGCTTCGTCTAACACCCCATGAACACGCCATGTTCCCGGAGACTATGCACACACCAGACTGACGGAGGGAGGGAGGAGGCGGCGTGGGGTGGGGAGACCTTTTCTCAAAAGAGCAGAAGACGGTGGCTATCAGAGGCACAATTCAACTAGGGAGCCCTGAAAGGTACGGAACTGATTTTTCAGACCCTGAAGTGATGTGGGGTGACACAGTGCCCCGTCTTCTCCCCTGTTCGAGCCTTACGCCGCCTGCGTGGCCGGTGTGCCGCCTGTGGCTGACGTCCTGTTTGTCTTGGATATCGCAGTGTTCACAGCGCGGTGCAGATCGCTCTGCCCGAGTGAGCTGTCTCCCGGGCTGCTGAAGACACCCATGTATCTTGGGCATGGGGGGAGGGGCCCCCAGCAAGAATTAAAGTCTATGCCCACCTGCCAGCGTGAGTGGTGCCGGGGGTGCACACAGTGGGTGTGTGCACACACCAGAAGCACTGAAGGGGAGGCTGGATGGGTGACCGGGAAGCGGAACAGCTGGTGTGGGTCGGCACAGAAGGTGGGACTGTTCCCCCTGGGAGTCCCCCACGGCAGCCCTGACCAGAGGAGTGCCCCATATTCCATCCCAGTCTCCCACCCCAACATGCCAGGGCCTCGACCTGTTCAGGCTGGCCAGATCGAAGGGCAGCAGCGAGGAGATGCACCCCGCCCTGGGGCTCTGGGACAGTGATGCTTCCTCGTCTCTCCCCCTGACCTGTGACTGGCCTCTGCCATGGATAGACAAGAAAACCCTGAGACCTTTGTCACTGTCTGGTGGCCCTCGAGAGGGAGGATATCCCTTTGGTCAGTGAGCTGACCCCAGATCTCTGAGGGGTGGGAGGACCTTCCCTCCGCACAGCCAAGATTCTGCCTCAACTAGAAGAGCACATCCTGGCTCCCTCCCGCTGCCCGGCACTGGCAGACGGGGATTCTGGCCCAGCCTGGGCGGGCTCCAAATGGCTCGAAGTTCTCCCCCTCCTTAAACTGGAGGAGAGCGGAAGTCAGACCCAGACACACCAAGAACAATCAGATGCTTCCCCCTCTGCCTACTTTTCCAGGGGTGACGTACGGGGAGGGCTTTGCAGCAGCTTTTTCATCTCTCAGCATGAAGCTGGTCCCTCCCCAGCCATTCCCAGCTGTCTGCACAAACATCTGGAAATATGCCAAACTCTGGCCCATGTCTGGAATGGTCCAGTATGGATAGCCTTCTGGAAAGGGCCTATCAGCTTAGACAAACAGATGTATGGCCTTAACATCTGGGACAGGCCCTGCCCCATGGACATGCGACGAATGAGTCCAACTCGGTAGACAAGTCTCTGGAACGGACACATCTGGAACAGCCTCCCAGGTCAGGTGGACACATCTAGAACACGTCCAGCTGCTTGCCACCAGAGGAGAGCTCTGCCCTCTGTCCCCACGTAGGTATGAACAAGCCCTCACTTCAGTCTGGATTTGTCCTTGAGTTAAAATTTTAGAGCTGAGGCCATATGTGAAGACACAAACCTTTTTGGTAGAAGGTTAATGTTCTGTACAATATATGTATGAATGTAAAAAGATATATATATATATGCTGTATATATATATATATATGCACAGTGTATATATGACCTGTAGCCCCTGTGTATACGCGCCCCTCCCTGCACGTCTGCACACAGAGTGTACATAACCCAGCCAGTATGGGTGGGGACCAGGTGAGAGATGGGGGCTGCAGCAGCAAAGTCGGGGTCACCTGGGACAGAAGTGGCCTGGGGACGGGGGTGCAGAGAGCCTGCACACGTCAGAGCTCCAGACCTAGAAGATGGCAGAGTTACATGGGGCTGGTGAACGGGCGTTGTGCTGCTTGGCGGGGAGGATAGGAGGAAGGTGGGGGGAAGACGGGAAAGGTAGGGGAGAGGGGTCCAGGGCAAGAGTGGCCAAGGGCAGCTAGGCCTGTGCTGAGAGCAGTGTCAAGCTAGTACTTGGCCCTGGGACCTGCGTCAGACCAGCCTGCCCAGAGCCAGGTAGGTGTCAAACCTCACCTGGAATACCCTAGAAAGCTGGGATATTCAAGGTGGCAAAGGTCTCTGTCTCTGAGTCTCACCCACATGCAAAGGCACAGCTCCCAGCCAAGGAAGACACTTCCTTGGCTGGCATGGCCCCAGGGGCACTGCCAGTCTGCCAGCACAGTGTCCAGGTGCACTAGTCAGCGACCTGCCTCCATCCCCTGCCTTCTAGAACAGAACACCTCAAAACACCCTGCAATCTATTTCACAGATCCAAACTCCGAGCCCTCTAGTTGCAGAGAAGCAGCTGCAGACCCAATAATGCCAGCCAAGAGTTTGTCCCCCTTGCCAACCTCCCCAGTCCCAGCTGACCCAGAGGCCAGCTGCCAGAGAGTGACCGAGGGGCCAGGAATGAGAGCAGAGCAGTGACGGTGAAAGATGAGCGGCCAGGCACTGCCTGTCCTACACAGCCCATGCCACCTGCCTTCTCCCCTCACTGCACCTACCCCTGCATGGCATTTGGCAGAGGGCCCCTCCCCTGCAGTACCCCACCCAGAACTGTCTGTCCTTCCCAAGCCCTGCGACGAGTCAGAGCATCTCTGGAGCAAGCACGAGAGGAGAGATCTAGAATGGGGCCCACAGTCGGCGGCCTGTTTGGACCCCGTGCGTCAGGCTGACCTGTGCCGGGCGGTAGGCCCGTGTCAGGCCCTGGCCGGGACACAGCTGAGCCGGGGGTCCTGAAGCAGGCGCTGCAGGCTCCCGGCCCTCACGCCACTGTGCTCAATCCCCCAGCCCACCTCTGCCTGGGCGGCCTCCTGGCTGGGCCTCCGGGGACAGGGACTTGGGTCCCCAGCCTGTCCCACCAACCAGACCAGAGTGCCTGGATGCCCCCCACTCCCGCTCAACACGGTTCCCACACACTGGTCTTTGGGCCATTCAGGGGATGCCCTTTGTGGACATGCAGAATTTCTATGAATATAGTTTTTTGTAAACATTTTGTAACAATTTGGGTTTCATAGTAACTGTGTTACTTGCCAATCATTCTAGGCTGATGTAAATAAATTTCCAAACAAATCCGATTATTTTCCTTTTTAAGACACTGTGATATATCAAAGTGCACAGTTTGCTGTATGAAGTAATATGGTTTTAAATTTTAAATAAAGAAATGTTTCTAGAAAACAGCCCCCCACCCCGGATTTGTGTTTTCTGCTCCTCCTCTCTCCTGGGAACCAGAGGGTGCTGGGCTCTTCAGCTGTCTGGGCAGGACCCTCGTCAGACAGACACGGCGCAGAGGAGGCAGGGAGCGCTGTCCCTGCCATCACCTGACCTCTGGATTCGCTTCTGGGGGCACGTACGCCCCCATCCCACCTCGGCCTTCATAGCTACCAGGGGAGTTGCCGTGCCCTTTGGGACGCCGCCTGCTGGCCACTGTCAGGGAGATTGAGTGGGCGTCTCACCAACTTTGGCCAATCAGAGCTTGTGTGAGCTTTTTCACAGTGGAAACAAGAAAGTCAGTTCCTCTCGGGAAGGTGAAACTACACATAATCTGGGTCCAGAATGGGACATTTTCAGCAGGGAGGACCAAGGCGGATGTTTCCAGAAGCAATGGGAGCGCCGAGGGTGCACAGCCAGGCTGGGCCCCCGCTGCTCCCAGACAACACAGAACGGACCCCCGGGACAGTAACTTCTGAGACTCGTACTAGAACTGCGAGGCCGAAACATACCCCCGGGCTGTCATCCACCCTGGACGCCTGGGCCAAGAGCTGCTGCCTCCACTGCCCTCAACACAACTGCTTCTTGCCCTCCAGGGATCGGGAGCGAGAGAACGTAGCGACGCTGCTGAGGAGCCCTGTCCCCACAACAGGGCCAAAGGGGTCGGGACGACGGCTGTCCCTCCCAGGTCCCATGCAAGCGATGTCACTGGCAGAGACAGGTTTGCATCCAGAACCCCCCTAGGTCCTCCTATGAACCCTATTTATTGAGGCTTCCTAGGGAGCAGGCACCATGCTAAGCTCTTAACAACACCATCTCCTTTCAAGCTCACTGCAGGCCCTGGCACCGCTCAGACTGATTCAACATGGCCTTGTAGTCCAAACGTGCCCCACCATTGCTCAGTCCCGAGGGCCCTGCTCTAATTCCCAGGAGAGTGGCCATGCCTGGGCAAGCTTGGGTCAGCTGGTCTAATCCACTGTGGTCAAGGGTAGCAAGGGGGTCACACAATGCAGTCGTAGTTGTACTGTGGGACCCAGGGTCTTTGCTTTAAGAGCGCTGAGCAAACTGGAAAATTCCAAAGAAAGCTATGTGGGTTGGGCAGGCCTCCTAAAGTACGCAACCTCTAGTCCACCAGCACCAGGCGAGCCAAGCCAAGGCCCCGCAAGCAGCTGCAGAAAGGAGGGAAAACCAGGACCCGATGGCTTCAGTGCTGGAAACTCTGGTCTAGCTTGGACTCACAACCTGGAGAGAAACTACGGGTGGCAGGCAGAGCCCCAGGGCCTCGGAGGTAATGGGACAACCTCATTCTGAAGCAGATCCCAGGTCCTGTCGCAGGTAACTCCCCCTTGATCTGTGTAGAACTGCACTTTTGACCTTGTTCATCTCAAGTTGCTCAGAGCACAGAGGTCTGCGACTCGAGTGCTGGCGCCCACCTCCCCCAGGTACTCGCCACCATCTGAGGCAGGGTCCCTGTGTCCTCCATCTGCCAGGGCCAGGGTCTCGCCAGGTACTCGCCACCATCTGAGGCAGGGTCCCTGTGTCCTCCATCTGCCAGGGCCAGGGTCTCGAGACCGCCCATGTCAGGAGACAAGGACACTAAATAAAAGACAAGCTTCAAGGCCTTTCTCCACCTTGATTTCAGCAGGTGACCCTGGCCCATACTCAAGCTCGAGTCTCCACTCCCGTGTGGTGGGGATGCCCATTTGACGGCCTCGGCAGCTGGCGCGTGCGTGAGAGAAGCTTCCCGCAACAAGACACGCAGCAAGGGTGCAGTCTCGGACTGTGTGCTGTGTGCGGCCCCTCCCTGCTCTCCTGTCAGCTGCCTCTCCTGCTTCTGTCCCCACAGCCTCTCCATCTGGACCGGGCCAGGAGCAGGAGGCGGCAGGGCCCGCGCACTCCCAGGGCTGCAGGTCACCAGTTCCAGAATGAGGCTGGGCCAGGGCACTTGGCTCCCCCAGGGCCTAATGGCACTTCCTCAGGAAACAGAAGCTGAGTGTTTAAGAAGCATCTGTCATTATGGAAACAAAGTTGCCAGGCCATTTTTTTCTTTTACTATTTTTACTGCGGTTTCATTATCTTATGCAAATGAGGCCGCTGATGAAGCCTTTCTGCAGGGTGGCCCATGCTGGGACCAGCTCCACCAAAGGGATTTACTGCCTGCCTCGGCCTCCAGACAGGAGCTGGGATGAGGAGGCCCCAAGGAGATGGCTTCCAGAGCGCAGCCCTGCCCTGGAACACGTGGCTTCCACCAGACAAGCCCCACAGCCTGCCTCCATCCCGGGAGTGTCCAGTCCTTCCTTTTCACAGACCCAAGTGCCAGCAGAGCTGGCTCGGCCTCCGTTCCCAACTCCCCACCAGCTGGAGCCCCTGGAAGCCTGAGCTGCTAGTTCCCGGCGGGATGGAAGAGCACAGATGGGAAGCCGCTGGCGCTTCATGCCGCCAGGACGTCGGGAAGCAGGTAGAACATGCAACCCAAGACTCCCACTCGAGGGCGCAGGAGATGGGGTGCACATGCACCATCTGTGGTTTAGGCTGGTCGTGAGAGGCTGTCGCGCCCAGGGACTAGCACGCCTCAGGCTGCAAGGTGGACCCTGGGCAGGACAGAGCGTCAGGAAAAGAAATGCAAGTGTCAGACTTTGGGCTGCGTGCGCGGAAGGAGTAAGGGCAGGACAAGACATTGACCTCCGTCTGCAGGGATCCCATTTTAGAGATGAACAGTACGAGAATCATAAAGTCCAAATAAGTTGCCCAAGCTCCACCAGGGCAGAGTTAGCGGGCTGCTGCCTCCCAGCTCAAGCAGCCACTAACAGCTCACTCTCCCAGTGCGGGCGCCCTGGCTTTCTGCCTGCCCTCCCCCGACCCTCATGCAGCCGCCCAAAGCTCTGGCCTCACTGAGAGCACCCACAGTCCCGGCCTCAGCGCCCCCTGGGACACGCCAGGCCCCAGGACAGCTACTGAGTCCATTGGGCTCCTAGGCCATTTACCCACGGCCTCCAGCAGCTCCTTGATGTGGGGAAACGTCCCTCCAGAAGGGTTTGGTCTCTCTCCCATCCCTTGACCCAAAGGCTCTCTTTCAGTGGATTATGCGGACCAGCTTCCCCGATTCTCTCCAATTTTGTCTGAGGTCACTAAGAATTTTCTAAAGCATGATAAGGTATCCTCTGGGACAAGAACAGATCAAGCATTTAATAAGAGACTTCTGCCTTACGTGGGCACTCAAACCACCCCCACATTGCCCAAGGGCTGGGCAGTAGGGGAAGAAAGACATGGAAAACCAGAAGTTTCCCAGCCCCGCTCACCTGCCCAGGGAGGGTGAGGTCACAGCAGTGGCCATAACCCAAACACCCCCGGCTCTGCCCTCGTGCAGAACCCTACCCTCAGAGCCATGTAAGTCCAAGGGACAGGCCCTCTCTGCACTCAGAAATGTCCTCTCATCTGATGCTGGGCTCTTTCTCCTCTAGTGAACATGTGGGTAAGAAGCCCTGGCTGGTTGAGTGACACTCCAGACCTTGCTCTGTGCTAACCCCTCACAGCCCTAGGTGCTGGGGGGTCACCCCCATTTTACAGACGTGGAAACTAAAGCCAAGAGAAGCAGAATAACTCATCCACACCACCCAGTAAGCATCAGAATGAGATCTCCAAGCCGCCATTTTATAGATCTGATAAATGAATGGATGAATAAAGGAATAAGTGCATCAGAAAACAGTCCATGATCAATGTTATTTATAGACATAGGAGAGCGTCTACGCTTATTAAAAAAAAAAAAAAAACTCCAAACTTGATTGGGCCAAAAACGAGAATTACTAATTACAGGCACTCACAGGAACGACCTACCATTTATGCCTAATTGCGGTGCAGTCCAATAACAATTATACACATCAATAAATGTGTCAGATTAACGTGGTTGTAAGTTTTATTTGATTGCAACACTAAAGCCTGTTTGTGGTTGCTCAGACTTGGGAGGCCAAGGCTATCCGCCTGGTCCTCTTGGCCCCTTCTGGAAATGAGGAGGACCCAGTGGTGCTGGAAGGAAAGTGGGAGTTGGAAGGGGAAAGAAGCAGCGCTCTAGTCTGCGGCAGCGTGTCTGCCCTGGCAAGCGCAGAGAAGGCAGTTTGGCAGGGGGTCTTTGCAGGGCGTGCGACGTCACAGCCTCCCTCCTTCCCTCAGTGCCAAAGGCAGCTTCCTAATTAGAACATCCATAACCCTCAGCATCTGCTCCAAGAGAATTCAGCTGCTCTAAGATGGAGAAGTCCATTAACTTTATTGCACAAAACGTCGGACGTGCTTTTAGACAGAGGATCACTGCCAAATGAGATAAACTGCCGGAACCTGCCAGAGGGACAGGCCAGAAACTTCTGCAGTCCCCTGCTGGGTCCCCAGGACTCCCTGCTCTCCCTGTGCGAGGCTCTGAGTGCCGCCGTGTTGTCCCGGGAGGCTGGAGCTGGGGAACCGTGAACGTCAAGTGCAGGTGCAGCCGGCACGCCCCGGCCCCCACTGCGCAAGCCGGGCTGATGAATGTCAGCATCAGACAGGCACCATCTGACTCCCAGAATGCATCTGGAGTCCAACCCCAGGGTTGGGGTGACTCACACCTACTCCAGCTAATCCAGCATTACCCCCACAGTGGAGCAGGGTGGCTAATAAAGGGCTTTGCAATCAGATCCTCCAGGGCTGAACCTCAGCTTCGCCACTTAGGAGTGGCGGTGTGACCTCGCCAGAGTGGCTTAGGATCCTGATGTTGTTCTATAAAACGGGCTGAGTAATACCCACCTCTAAGAGCTTTAAGGGGCTGGTGCTGGGGAGCTGTAGCGCAATGCCTGACTCAGAGCAAGGACCCCTTTCAGTGTGGAAACAGAGGAGATAAAGCCCACAAAGTGCGCTGGGAGCGTCCTCACCCACTTAGAATCAGACAGTCCTGGGTTCTCGTCCCAACTCTATGATGTGCCCGGGTCCCCGAGGCCCTCAGTTTCCTCATCTGTGAAATGGGGTTGATAGTCTCTATCCTGTGTTCTTCACAGGAGGATCCAGAAGACACAGAGTGCTTTGAGGCCACTAAAGGGATGTTGAAATGTACACCATTATGCCCCCCTTACTCTGGCTGACACGCTAATGTCTAGCGCCCCCTGGGACACGCCGGGCAGAGGACGGCTACTGGCCAGGCCCTCCCCATCTCCCCAGCCTGGAATCCATCTCTGCCTCAGCACCCCACGCGGCAGCCTCCCCCCTCACGCTGGGCAACTCAGAGCCCCACGGGGAGCAGCCACAGACCTCCCAGCCCGCACAATTGCCTCACCCAGGGGCCTCCTGGGTGTCCTTTCTCAGATTCGGGTTTTTCTTAATATGAATAATTAGCAGAAACAGCAGCCATTGCCATCGACCCCAGTGATTTCCGAGCCTCAGGGAGAGCCCAATTTCGCACCAATCCTGGTGCTGTAAATTCCCATCAAGCTAAGAAAATATAGTGCAATTTAGAAACACTGATACGGCAATAAAACACAGATCTCCAGCAAATGGAATTCGGCAACATCTAAAAATGGAGCCATACATTACCCCTCCTGCAAACTCCCTCTGGGGACATGATGCTGGGAGAAGTTGGGAGAGCTTTATGTGCAAGTTGATCTTTCTTTTCTGGATGAAGGCAGGGCCACCCGCAGCGGGGTCCCAGAGGCCCCCTCGGGCAGGCCTCCTTCTGGGGTTCCAGAAGGGGGTCCAAGGGGAACTCCCCAGCTAGAGAGGACCTGTGGCCTGGTCTCAGTCATCCAGGGGCTTTCGGAGGGAGCACTCACAGGAGAGCAGCTCACCGCACGCCACTGAGCCCTCACACGCAACCCTCACCGGGAGTGCGGCTGACCTGACCGAGCAGAAGACGCGCCACAGGAAGCAAGGAGACTTGTTCAAGGTCACTCGGGGGCAAGTAGTGAAAACTGGATTTGAGCCCACATCTGTCTGCTGCTTTCTACTCCATGCGCCATCTATAAGCTGGGACCACTAGCTAAGGCCTCAGTCCCTCACTCCACAAAAGCTGAAACTGAGCCACGCAGCCCTGCTCACTGTCTTTGGGGAATGAAGGTAGGACCACAGTGCACTCTGCTTCCAGGATCGCTAGCCCCTCGATAACCTGAGAAGCAGGAAGGGGTATGCTAATCAGGTTCCCTGCCCCTTAAACAGGTGCAGGAAGGTGGTCCCCTTGGGAAGGCCTGATGGGTAGAGGGCAGACCCAAAGGCCCCAGGATACCCAGCACTTCCACCTCTCCCCAGTAGAGGCTGGAGCAGGGGCTTCCACTTGATCTTTCTGGTGCGGGATACACATTCCATCACACACACACATCACTCATCCCAGCTTCTCATCCCAGTTTGCTTGGCTGGGCCCTCCACCAGAGTGTGAACTCCATGCGAGCAGAGACCTGCTGTCCAAGGCCCTTGGCTGACCCCACGCAGGGACGCCACTCATGCTTAGAGCCCTCCTGCCTCATTTTTTGCATCCTCCCCTCCATCCTACCAAGCCCTGGGGCCTGGAGCACAACGGGGGCGGGACAGTTGAGGTGGCCTCTCTGAAACCTGTGTGCTAGGAATGCTAGCGCTGGAATCAGAGCTGGGCTTGACTTCCAAATTATGTGATAACTTGTGGAAGTTACTTAACCCCTCTATGCCTCATTTTTCTTGTCTGTAAATGCAGTTAATAGTAAGTCCGACCCAGAAGGGGACCTGCAAGGATTCAGTGAGATGGTGCATGTAAAGCATCTGCCACTGTCCTGGGCACCTGGGAGGTGAGCAACAAACTGTGACTGTATTAGTCAGGATGAGATGGGATGGGATAGGATGGGATGAGGTGGGATGGAGTGGGGTGGAGTGGGGTGGGGTGGATGGGGTGAGGTGGGGTGTGGTGGGGTGTGGTGGGGTGTGGTGGGGTGTGGTGGGGTGTGGTGGGGTGTGGTGGGGTGGGATGGGCTGGGCTAGGCTGCAACAACAAACAGTCCAGCATCTTGGTAGCTTAGCACAGTGATGTTACGGTGATATTTACTCCACCACATTTACTTCTCTGAAGGTCTGGCAACCCTCAGCTGCCTTTCATTGTGGAAGTCAGTGGCCCAGGCTGCTTTGATCTTGCAGCGTTACTATCTGAACACAAGGCCTCCTCTATAATTGTCTCAGCAGAGGAATAAATGGACTGAAGAATCATATAAGTGCTTTTACTACCTCAGCCTGGAAGTGACATACTTTCCTTCTGCTCACGTTTCATAGACTAGAACTAAACACTGGGCGCTCCCCAGCTGCAAACACAGGCAGCAGAACATCTCCAGGTATCCAGGATGGAGAAAGAGCCGGCTGGTGCGAGCACCGGCGACATCGCCCACCCCGCTGTTACTCTCTCTCCTGCGCCATGACCAGCTTGATTTCCTGCACCTGGGGCCAGCTCACACACTCCTGCTCCCTCCTTCACTTCCGTCAGTGTCCTGCTACGGCCTCTGCCCCTGCCCGGGGGCAGGCCCCGGCCGCGGACAGCTGTTTCTGAAGCCCCTCCACCCTCCCTCCGGCCCCTTTCCACCAACAGCAGCTTCCTCATCAATTGGCTGACAACGCAGAATTCCTGCCTCCAGCATCTGACCACAGTTGTGCCTCTGGCTGTCAGGGACAGACGTCTGATGCCTTTAGGAAGACAGTGGTGGCCAACAAAGACAGCGATGGCAAAGCTGGGTCCCTCCTAGCGGGGTGCCATTTGTGGGCAGGTCAGGTGTTTCAACACTCGGCAGAACTGGGTCCTCTGGAGGCTGTGGAGGTAGGACCCTGGGCAGAGCGGGGTGGGGGAGCTGTGGGGCAACGACAAATGTGTGAGCCTGTATGGGATGAAGGGCATGAAACCAGAAATCACAAAGGAGTGACTTCTTTGGGTGAGCCCGACATGTAAATGGGGCCAGCACCCTTAGTTTCCCCCTAAACAGGGGAAACAATTTAGAAGACACAAAGCAAGAGCTGTAGGAGGTAATGAAGGTCCCCCAAAGAGAGGTCGGGAAGGCCTACCAGGCACATGGACCAAACATGTCTTCGGTAATTAGATCTGAATCCTGCTTCTGCCTCCCAACAGCTGTGTGACCTTGGATTAATTGCTCAACCTCTCTGAGCCTCCTCAGTAAATAAGCGGTCAGAAACACTGCCTTGTGAGCCTCTGGTAAAAATACAGTGACCTGGGGCCTCCCTGGTGGCGCAGCGTTTAAGTGCTGCACTGTGGCGCTGTTGGCAGCGGCGACACAAGTTCAGCGCCTGGCCAGGGAGATTCCCACATGGCGCAGCAGACCTCTCCTGCTTTGTCCGCTACTCCCCTCAGCAGTGTATTTCCATCGACCTGCCTGTTCTGCTCCCCACTCTGTCTCTGTGAACCCTCTCACTGCCCCACACCTCTGGCCTGTACCCCAGCTTGTATGCATAAATATAAATCTTAAAAAAAATAGTGAGATGGATATGAAATGTCCCACAGGGGTCTTGGCCCACAGCAAAACCTCATTCGGGGTAAGCAGCAGCCTGGTGAGAGGGAGACGAAGCTCGCGGTGGAGACACTGGGCCACTACAGCGGGCAGAGCAGGTCTCCTGCCAACATTGGCCCCACGTCTGCTGGCTGTAGCGGCTCCCAGTCGCCTCCTCCCCGCCCCAGGCTGTTCCCATCCCCCACCACCCGGGGTAGCTCACAGCCAGTGACTGGCAGGGTGGACGTAGGAGGGCTTCCCCATTTCCTTAAGATGGGACCAGCTCCAAGAAGCATCCTGTGCTCCAGAGCTGCCCGCCTGACCACCCGAAGCGAGACTCCTGCAGAGACCGTGACCTTATCTGGCCTGACCCTGTGTCCTCATCTCCCTTCTCAGAGGGCACTCCCAGCTCAGTACGGGCAAGAAAGTGCCTGTCTCTGGTTCTGCTTCTAGAGAACCTGACCAAGACAGACAGCAAGGAGGGGGCTGAGAAAGGAGGTAGGTAGAAGGCCCACAGGCATCCCAGAGGCAGCCATGATCTGGGGCTGGCCCAGGCTGAGAGACCAGACAAGCCCCATGTCCAGACACTGAGTTCTGCCCCTCGCCTCCACCCAAAGTAAAAAAAAAAAAAAAGAAAAAAAGAAACATCAATCCCCATCAATCAGGGGGAGCTGGTTCTGAAAGGGTGTGGGCTTTAGAGAGCTGGGGCGGGGGGAGGCAAAGGAGGAAAGAAGAGGAAATTCACAGCCCTTGCTAGTTCTCTATTTATTGCCTCACTCATTGACAACTTATCCCCATGTACTTAAACAGGATTTGAGGAGCTTAAACCTTAATGCACTTAAAAGGGAATGGTTGTAAAAGCAAAATAGTGCACAAACCATGTCAAAGGGGTGAAATATTTTTATTTCCTTGGAGGCTAACTGAGATAATGAAGGCAGAGATTCTTTCTTAGAGCACCAGAAAAGCAGCTTGTTGGGGACACATTCCCTAAAGAGTCAATGGGTCTGAAATTCCTAGGGACCTTCCTCCTGGAGCCCAGACAGCCTCCCTGTCAACCTCCAGAACTGTGTGTCCTGTAAGCAGAGGAAGCGGGGACCCAGGCGCGGCCCAGCCTCGGCAGGGCCTCGGGAAAGTCCTTCCCTTCCAGGCACAGTGTGCCCCTCTGCAGCCCAAGCGAGGCGAGCCCGGAGATCTGGGGCGAGAGGGAGAGTCCCTCTAACCTGATGCTCCAGCGCGAAGACCAGCGGTGAGCAGCTCCTGGGATCCCGGAACCCCTGGCCCCAGTGGAGGCAGGAGCAGGCACTAGGCGACCTAAGGGCCCAGCAGGGAGGCAGGAGCAGATGGACAAAGAATTGGGTGCAGGTTTAGGCTGAACGGGGCGAAGACAGCAATGCAGAGGGACACAGGTGAGAGGATGGAGGGGCATCCTGCAAGCTCAAAAGAAGCTGAACAACCAAGAGGCCCACGCCCCACCGAGTCGGCCGGACCTGGGCCAGGTGAGAGCCAAGAGAGGTGAGCGGGGGCAGCGAGAGCCCCTGTCCCGGGCTGAGGGCCCAGCGGCAGGCAGAGGGAACGCGGGGCCCCAGCCAGGATCTGCGGGGTCTCAGCGCCTAGCAGGAGGCAGGCACTGCACTGACCCCTTCCTGCAGTCTCCCTTCTAGCCCTCCCGATAGGCCAGTGTTTCAATAAGGTGGCCCCACCTGTTAGGAGGCAGTCAGGCTACACCCTGGGTTGCCTCTGGCCCCAAGCCAGTGCTCGGAAGCCGCTCGGGGCCTCCCTCAGCTGGACTCTTGGCATTGCCAGCCCTGGGACGGCCTCGCAGGCACCCAGGCCCTGCTAATCTCAGCCACTTTAGATATCATACCAGATTTCTAATTTGCCTTCAGGGGCTAAGCCCTTCACCCTAAGGGCACTAGTGGGGGGTGTGACGCACCAGATCAGGACTGGATGGGGGCAGAATTTTGAAAAGCAGGCCTTTCTGGATAACTAGATGTCAATGTGACATCCCAGTCTGTCTCCCATCCTCCTCGAGACCCCTGCCCCAAGCCTGCGCAAGCCCAGGACCACCGAGGCCGCCCCCATGTCTTGGGGCAGCCGACGGTGCTGGCTGCTGGTTCCCCCATGCCATTGACACAGGGGAGCCACAAGCTGCCTCTGCCACTTAGAAAGCATTTCTGAGAAGTGCAGAGGCGGCAGGAGTGTGTGGGGAGACGGTGTGTGGGGATTAGCGGGCCGGCTACTCTCGTCCGCAGGCAGCCCTGCTCTGGGAGCTGAGACAAACAGCATTTCACGAGACGCTTCATCCAGGCCCAGAGCGGCCCTTGAAAGCAAGCCCAGAGGGCGCTGCGGAAGACAAGTGGCCGCTCGTCGTGCTCTGGAACAGCTTTTTCCCAGCAAGGCGCGCGGGGTCCCCCAGGACCAGCGGGGACTGAGAACGTCAGAAGTGAAGCGAACTCACCCTCACCCCCAGCACTGAGAGCCCAGAGAAGCTCCACGTCACCACCACGCCAGGTTATCAGGTTGGTACTGTCGTCACCCCCCTTCTCCAGAGGGGAAACTGAGGCTCATGTGGGTGAAAATGGCTCAGAGTGGGGTTAAGAACATGCGCCTGGACCACACCCGTGGCATCAGTCCTAGCTGTGTACTCTTCCAGCTGTGTGGCCTCAGACAAGTCCCTCAACCTCTCTGAAATTCAATTTCAGGACCAACTGTAATACTAGAGAAAGTTCTTCTCCCAGAGGTCACATGGGAATTAGATGAAAAATGTAATTGATGCATATGACCCATAAGTCTTCAATAGAGTAGCTTTGGTTGTTATCAGATTTTTTGAGTCAATTCAGTTCAATATTTATTGAACACTTGGTTGACTTCACTAAAATATATAGTCAAAGTAAGCCAATTCTTCCTGGTTGATGATGACACCAAACTCTCCTCTTTAGCCACTTGCTCTGGTGTTTTATCGATACAGTTAGTGGACTGTACAAAACTCTGGGGAGGCAGGGCCACCCCAAAGGCACTGCCCCTTGCTCTGTCCTTGGAGAAGGACAGAGCGCCAGTCACACACATGGCCCTGGCGGGGACAGGCTATGGAACACATGGGGAGTTTCAAGCGAGGGAGTCCAAGGTAAACCGAGGTAAGAGGCTGGAGAGGAGCATCGCAGACCAGGTGTCGGTCGGGGTGAGAAGCTGACGTGAGTAGGGCCAGTTCAGAGTTTGAGTTCAACTTATACAGCATTTCCTCACTAGACGCCCCGAGCATCTCTGCAGCAGGCTCTCTGCCGTGTTCCTCACGCTCCTTTCCTTCTTCCGAGCCTGTATCACAGTTCATGATGCTTCGTAAGTGATTGCTAAATGTGCAGGTCTGCCTCTGCTGTTGTGCTGTTCCTTTTTGTGCTGTGACATTTATGATAGCGCCTGGCACCTAGTAGGTGCTCAGTGAATATTTGCTGGAGGAGGAAGAGATTGTTTCCACTTATCTGATGTATCTTGGAGAAATTAAGTAGCATGTTCAAGGTCACACAGCAGAGAGGAGCTGGAGCCAGATCTGAGCTCAGAACGTCCAGCTCCAAAACCCACTCTCTTTCTCTGGTTTTAGCTGCCTGGAAGGCAACAGAGCCCCACCAAGGAGGTGGGCAGAGGAGGGATGGCCGGGTAGTGTCCCTGGCAGCCCTGGGCATTAGGAGGGAAGAGCTGTTTGGCTTTGAATCAGTTCTGCCACAGGAAAACGCGTTGCAAGGGACATTTCCTGCCACCTGTTCTTCATAAATTCTAGAAACATTCGTTGAGCTCCAAACACTGAGCTCTTGGCAAGGACCCAACAGCCAGCAAGAGGAGGTGGCCTGCCTTGGGGGACTCTGCCATCTAGCAGGAGACCCCCAGACCTGTTCCTAGTGGCATGTGGGAGGGGTCTTAACTGGCTCACCAGAGTTAATTTTTCAAGAATTTCAACTGGTCGTTAACCATAGCCATTTTTTAAAAGTAAATGATGTTGACTTCAACTATATTATAAATAACTATATTATAAATAAAAATAATGAGTGCTCAAAATTCCTCACATTCAGTCGTGTCACTACTCTCTCTGCCCTTGGAGGTGGTTAAATCTACTGGGTCTGTGCCCTGGGAAAGCAGGGGTGGTGGGCTGTTGGGCATCTCCCCCAAGCTGCCCCTTCAGTACTTGGACTGTTTACACCAGGGAGTGTGGCAAACGCTGTCCACCATTATTGTGGCTTTGTGGGGGAGAGGGGAAAGGGGCGACAACCAGTTGTGAACTCCCCTCATGTCTCACTGCCCTTCTCCACCACGCAGTCCAGACCGCCCGAGACCATCTCAGCTCTTAACTGGAAGCGGGTGGGGGGTCCTCGTGGAGCACATGTGAACCCCTCATCCCTCCTCACTGACCTCTGCCTGAGTTTACAGACACGCTGGGCCCAGACCTCTACCTCCCCAGAATAAAATCTAAGTCTGGCTGCTCCATTCGCAAACAGCTGTTCCCACAAAGCTTTCAGGGCTTATTTCTGATCAGAGACACAGCTGGACTGCGGCTTCCATGCCGACATGTAACTAACTTTCACTTTACTCACATTCTCAGGAAAATTGACGATTTTCTGCCGTTTTATTACACTTGACGATAATTTAAAAGGCAGGTTTAGTACATCTATAAAACCGACTTTGCAACAAGCTTGTGATGGTAGAAAAATATATTTGGCCAGGGTCTATTGTTTTGAGTTGTAAAACAGAGGCTAGGGAGGGCCCTCCGGAGGGACAATTCCTACCAGCACCCTCAGCTCCCAGAACCCTGCCCGCACTGCGGGAGGGGCCAGGCCATCCTGGGTCTTTTCCCTGCACGGCCCTCCTCGCCCAGAAGAGAACCATGCCTGCATCAGCCCCGACCTCCTGCTCACTGGCCACACGGCTGGAAGACCTGACCCAAGTTCTGGGATGGGCAGGCAGCGAGTGCTACCCGAGGCCCTCCAAGGGCAACACTGGCTTCCAAAAGGGGATTTATAGGCGCCTAATCAAAGCGTAATTACAGTAGCTCAGCAGGCTCCAGCAGGAACTCAGGCCGGAATGGTTTTGCTAGGAAACTTTTTACGAGCTTAAGCAGAAGCGGCAAATTAGCAGGAATGAGAGGAAAATCGTCCTGTCTTAACCGTGTCCCCAAGCTGGGAATCTGCAGAGTCACCCTGTAGAACGGGGCTCCAGGCCAACCAGGGAGGTAAAGTGGGGGCGTGGGGGCAGCTGGGTGTGGTCCCCTAGGGTCAGCAGGCTGCCCCCTCATGGTGAGGAGCATGAGACACCTGCTCTCCTCACCCCCTCTTCACCTCCGCGGCCCCAGGCCGGGCGCAAGGCCCACACACAGCCACGCAGCCTGGAGTGTCTCCTTCCCAGGGACCACCCACCCCATCTCTCGGCGCCTGAATGCTTCTCATCAACCAACTCTCCCACCTTCCCCCAAAGCCCCCTTATTTTAAAATGCCTCTCCTCTCCACAGATCTCCAATCTTCACTTAATTAACTCCTCTCATTCTCAGTCAAGGACTCCCAGTTCACAGAAAAACCAAATGCCATTAGTCAGTAATGCCCCCAAATCCCCAGACCCCTGGACCCACACTTCTCTGCATGCACACCTCTGCCTTCTTTGTCTAAAGACTGCATTAGAGCAAGTAAGAACGGGACCAATTTGGTTTTGAATCTTGTCACTGCCAGTAACTAAATTGTATTTCTTAGGTAAGTGATTGAGCCTCAGTGTTCTTGTCTGTGAAATGGGAATGACGTCTGCATCACAAGATGGT
The DNA here is from genome assembly GCA_004024925.1 of Scalopus aquaticus. Lineage (NCBI taxonomy): Eukaryota > Metazoa > Chordata > Mammalia > Eulipotyphla > Talpidae > Scalopus > Scalopus aquaticus. The sequence goes on from PVIJ01007720.1 coordinate 47,581, forward strand.
TGGGTGGCACTGCAGTGATTCAGATGGCGTTGAATGCCACACCTGCACACTGCTGCTTGAAAATTAATTTACTGAGACCTTACTTGAATGAGGTCAGGAGGCTGGGAGAGATCCTACACATGCACAGAAGCAAACTGCAGGTCCCAGCCTGCCTTTCATCTCCCACAAGAAGTAACCATGCTTCCCGCCCAGTAAAGACGGAGGCACCTTCTTGGGCAGGGAAGGCTCCTCTACAAGGGGTGCCCCCTTTGGGTCCGGGAAGTACTCATGTGTCTTGCCAGAAGGCTGCACTTTCAAAACTGCCTTTTTATGGTTGTTTCCAAAACCCATTTATTTAGTAAAATAACTGATTGCTTTTCTTTGAGGCGACCAGCAACTTTCAGTAAACAATAAACACTTCATTACAAAATGGACAGCAAAATCCCACAGAGATTTTCGGTTGCCCCCTAAAAAGAGAATCTGGGGTTCTAGAGTATTCAGATCCCTGTATCTGTTATCTGTGGTCAGACTGAAAAGTCACTGGCTTTGCAGCCAAACTGCAAACTGGGGAGCAGGCACCCCAGGGAGAGAGAAGGGAGCTCAGCAATAAAGCCGAGTGAAGAGGAAGGCAGGTGCCCGGAGCTGGCTGCGGACAAGCTGGGAGACAGCGACTCCCAGGGATGCAGAGCAGGAGGGGGCCGGGTGCTCGGGCCTGTTTCAATGATCAGCTCAAATGGGATTCGGGAATGAATCATTCTATTTACGAAGTCAGGAAGGGCTGAAACATGCTTTGTGCTGCGCTGGCCCACGTACAGGCTTCCGTTTGACTTTATGAACTTCTCCAACAATGAATAAAACCACTGTGGCATGACAGGCGCCTGCATCATTCTGCACAGATTCCTTATTCCTAATGTCATCAATTACAATAATCAGATAACGGTAACACGGGGTTGGAGCAGGGACGTTGCCGAGGAGCAGGAGAGCGAGACCACGGCTCTTTAGAGCTGCTCACTCGTGCTTTTAAAGCACCATAAGGTGGCTGGGAAATGTGATTGCCCTTAAGTTTTAAATTACCTGCAATCATTAAAATAATCTAGTTCATATTCATAAAGCTGTGATTATATTTTACATACCCAGTAAACACTTTATGAGAAAAACCCACAATTCTGCAAGGAAATAAAGAGACCCGATCTGGTGATGCCAAATGCTGAAACATGTTGGCGTGAAATCGACCCAAAATACAGAGCTGGCAGGTGAGCACTCTCCATGAAACACACTCCACATCCCCTAGTGGGTGGGTTTTTGAAAGGATACAGGGCAGAAACGGAAAAGGAAGGACGGGGAGGATAAGACAGCCCATTTCTGGAGTTCCCAGATTTGTCCCTGGCAGGTGTCTATGGGTCACATCTACCCCTTAGGCCCCTCCTGTACGGTGGCAAAGGTCACCCATCACATGGCAGCACCACGAGATGCATGCTGGAGTCCTGGGGAGAAGGAACTCCTGTAACTCTCATTTGATAGCTGGGAAAACTGATGCCCAGAGAGGTTAAGTGATTTTCCTAAGGTCACACAGTAAGTAGGGAAGCCAGAGGTCCATGTGAGCCCAAAGCCCACATACCATACTTTTGGTGAGTGCCTTGTCCAAGGTCATTGGGTAGTGAGTGGCAGACTGGCACCCTACCAGCTGGGTGACATGCCTGGTCTCCCCACAATCAGGCTCATTTTATTGCACACCTCCACCATGTGATAAAATATCTTCGGCACTCAGTGGGTGTCCTATATGAAGTGTCAAGGGCAATGCCCAGGGAACAGTGGCTCTGAAGCCAAGTCTTTGGCAAAAACCCTTGGCTTTTTAAAAACATTATCCATTTCCTTTTCTAATTTTCAGACAAGATGATTTTTTGACACTAATGAGGCTTAAGGAAGCCCAGTAAGTGACATCCTCCTCTTCCCACCAGAATCAGACAAATGGAGATCAAAACACCAGCTTTACTATAGAGGGGGACATGGTTTAGGTGCCAGAGTCACGTGGCCTCATCAAGATGAACCCTGCACTGGCCTTCTGCCCCTGCACTGCAGCCCGGTCGCCGGTGGGCAGGGCCTGCCCCGCCACGGGAGCAGGGCAGATGGGAAACCTCACAGAGGAAGGACCTGAGCTGAGCGCACAGGGCACCTCATTATTTAAATCTATCAATCAAAAGTTCCTCCTCTTCCCAAGGGGATAAAAGGTTGAGCTGGCGGCTAGATCCTGGTGATTATTCCAGTGAAGACACCTCAACCTGGAAATCAGGGTGGCAGTAAGAGAAGACGGTTTCCCCCAACTCACAAAGGTTAAAGACTGTTAAAAAGAGAAAACCACTTCACACCCGGCTTCCCGACCCCCCCTGCCCCTCTCTGCACATTTTACATGACCGCAGTCGTCAGGACATCTGTGCCATCCCGGCACCAGCTACTTGGGGACAAGAGGGGCATTACCCAGGATGCTCAGTCATGGCCACACCACGGGCTGGGGGTGGTCCCGTGGTACAGGCGCCCACCCCTAAGCACCCTTCACTCCTCACTGACAGGCCCAGGACTGATCACAACCAGCTTGTGGTGGGTACTGAGCTTTTAGCGTGGCTTCCTGGGGTGTGCTGGCCACCCAGACCAAATCCCAGGAGACCTGGGGTGGGCAAGATCCCAAAGGCCCCAGGGAACCCCACCTCTTAAAGTTCACAAAACAGATGTGGCTTTTCCAGGTGTGCACTCAACTGGGGTCTGACCGAACAGTCACTAGGACTCCACTATGCAGGAAAAGGTCTTGCCTTAGCTGACCGTGCATGCCCCACCGTCGCGCAAGGGCACCTGGGGGTCTTCTCGTTAGATGTCACTCCATTATTTACAGCCCCAGGATTGTGACCCAGAACCTCAGAGGGTAGACAGAACAAGTCACACCCAGTATATACAGAAAATAGATCCCCGGGGTGGCCTGACACCCACCTGGCACACTAGTCCCAGATATTTGACGGGCGGCACTAGACGGTCACACCACCAGGCCCGTCCCCAACTCCACCCCGGGGCCTGGCTGGGGGTGGGTGCCGGGCTCAGCCAGGACTACACAGTGTTCTCTGAACTGAGCTGTGCGACACGGTGGCCTCGTGTGGCTGTGGGGCCCCTGATTTGTGGTTCATCTGAATTTAGATGTGCTCTAAGTATAAAGTGCATACCCAACTTAAAGACCTGCTGTGACAAAAAGAATTTAAAACATCTCATTAGCAACTTTTAATTTTGGTGATGTATTGAAATGATGATATTTGGGTTAAATGAAAGATGTTATTAAAGCTCACCCCCTTCTTTTCATCTTTTTGAACATGGCTACTTAATAGATGAGGCTCACCAGTGTATCTTTCCATTAGACATCATTGCTCTAGAACCTCTGATTCCAGCTAAGATGTGGCCAAGAGTGGGCTGAGCCAGCAAAGGAAGGGCAGGGGGCCAAGAGGGGTGTTGCCCAAGACTAAGGGAGCTGGACCCAAACTTTTGCTTCTTTTCAAAACCCCAGGAGGCCGCCCTGACTATGAAGCCGCACTCCACCCAGAGCCGGGACCTCACCACTGGCTCTGCCCGGGCCCCCCTCGCCGTTTAACACGGGCAAGCCCCCGGGTGTGGCGTGGAGCAGCGCTGCCACAGTCTGATGCCCAAGGAGCCGCAGCCAAGAAGACGCTCTCGCCTGCAGAGAAGTGTTAATAAATATTTACCGAGCCCTTTGACAGTGCCGAGGGAGAATACAAATCAGCCCCAGCAGGCGCTGAAACCGCCTCCCCCAGGGCTGGCAGCCAGAGGCGCTGCCTTGGAGGGCCAGGCAGCACGCTGCCCTCCGCCTGCCTGCAGCTCGCCTGGAGTGGCCCAAGCAGTCCCGTTTACAGAAGCCGTGAAATAGGACAATCTCTCACTATTGATTTTGTGCCTCTCCCTGTGACCGCCGCCCTGGATAACTCACAGCTTATGGATTTTTCTATAAACCCCCAAATTAATATCTGCAGTGGGAGGGAATACACTGCCACTGAATGTGGCAAAGCCTCCTGGCCCCCTGGGCTGGGGGTCAGAGGACTCAGGGCCCTTGGCTGCCCCTCCTGGCCTTGCTCCACAGCCCCACCTCTGCTTTGGAGCAGTCAGCAGGCGGGGGCCCACACACCAGCCCACTGGGACTCCTACTGTTCTCTGTGTTTGAATGTAGTTGTGCAAGCAAGAGGGTCATCTCAGGACCCGGCATGCATTAAGAGATCTGGCAAGGAAAGAGCAGGGTCTTTGCCTTCACTGAACGTGGGTTTACTCCCAGCAATACCCCCAACCTGCTGAGTGACCTTGGAAGGTCACATAGTCTCTCTGTGCCTTTATTTCCCAATCAGTAAAATGGAGGTAATATATTAGCATTGCAGGGTTGTTGAGAGGATTATTTACTTCTCTGACAAATGCAAAACAATTTCCACTTGGATACAAGCAATAGAGGAAATAAGCAGGTGATGATCTAATGCAAACCTTGGGGCGGTCACTTGAAGAAGGGTCAGCAGGAAGGGTCTCACCGAAGACCTAACATTAAGCTTAGACCTGAAGGGTGAGAAGGAGACCCACAAAGAACTGGGGAAGAACATTCCAGGCAGCGGAGACACAAGTGCCACAGTCCTCAGAGGAAATAGTAAAGGAGGGGGTGGGTGGGGAGGTTCCCTCTTCTGACTTCAGCCGTAGATTGGCTGGGAGACCCTCTCCAGGGTAGAGGGCTGAGAAGCAAGATGCTGTCCAGGTGCTGAGGCGAGCTGGGAGCGGGCAGGTGAGGAGACACAGCCAGGGTGTGTGTGTCTCGCCAGCCAAGGGCTCTACGGGCCAACAACTGAGAGAGATGCAGACATGTTAATGAAAAATGAATAAACTCCCCCAGCTCAAGCCAAGTAAACGTTTGCTGCAGTGGCGTCTAATCCAATTGTCTTTAATAAAACTGCTAATTGGGTTTGGGAGTCTCCTCAGGGCCAAGCCAAGCCAGTAGGCTGCTTAACGGCTCCCCAGTTTCATCCCACCCAAGATCCCGCCTCTGCTTCCATGAGTTAATTCAACGTGACACTTCAGAGGAGACAGAGGCTGAAGACCAGTGGGGTGAAAGGAATTCTCCTGCTGGGGCGCAGGCACACGCTGGGGTGGGTGTGCGTGTGCATGTGTGTGCCAAACAAGCAGGAAGTTCGGGAGTCAGGCCGTGAAGCCAGGCTGTCTGCACCCCACTCTCAGCTTACAACAGCTTACTCAGCCTCTGAGGACTCAGTTTCCTCACCTATAAAGTGGAGATGATAATAATGGGGTGAGCCTCAAACTACTACCGTGAGGAGTCAAAAAAATAATGCCTATAAAGTGCTCAGTGACCGTGGGCACCTTCTCTGACCACTGTTGGTCCTGCCCAGGCTTGGCCTCAGGTCTCGGTTTTCCTGTCACTCGCTTAGCTGAGCCCTCCGGCCCAGTCACACGCCTTACGCCTGCAGAGCACGTACACATGCTTGCCGGGGCCGACTCCTGCTCCCAGGCCCCACTGCGGCCCGGAGACAGGCCACAGCCTCATCCTCCCCACCCTTCCAGACCAAGGCCATGCGGGCATCAGGCCTCCGCCGACAGCTCTGGAGAAGGACACTGCAGGCAGAAGGAATGAGAGGCACAGAGGCCCTGAGGTAGGAGTGAACCAGGCATGTTAGAGATATCGTGAGAGGCCAGTACGGTTGAAGCAGAGCGAGCAAGGGGAAAGAGGAAATGAAGTCTCAGGGGACATGGTGCTCCTTGGGCCTTTCTACCACACTACATTAGCCCCACTGCCCAGTTGGGGTGTGGGAAGGTGGAGGGATGACATGCTGGCCCATGTCAAGTAGCAGACTCGGCCTCAGTCAGGACTTAAACCCCCACTGACTCCAAAGCCACTGCACCGAACAAGACCATGCTTCCTGTAAATGACAGAAACAGGAGGAGTAAGATGGAGTGGGGGATGCCCCCAATCCCTCCTACCTACCCCCACCCCCACCCCAGAATATCAGCCAACCGCTATGATCCCACAAGGGGACCGAAGCAGAGGTTACGTCAGTCGCCTGAGATCATGCTGCTGGGGAGTGGTTGAGCCAGCTGCAATCAGGGCTGACCCCAGGGCCACACGCACACAGCTCCTGCAGCGTGGACCTCTGCACATGCACAGGGTGGCACTCAGCCCAGGAAGGGGAGCCAGCAGGGACAGAAGGAAGCAGACTCCACTCTTGGGATGTAGGCTCGGACCCGCATCCATCCACAGGTGCACCCATCAAGCCTTCCACCCACCACGTTTAGCTGGCTGTGCTGGGAACCTGTCCCTGGGCCACGGGCAAAGGACTGCCCTGCAGTTCATGGGGCCGGCGTCAGGGCCGACCCCTAGGGCGCCTCTCCGCCATATGCCACGCTAGAAGCAGCGGGCGGCCCCGCCCGTCAGCTGGCCGTCACAATGACATAGCCTGGGACGTCTTGTCATTTCCCATCCAAGATTCCATTACGAGGTGTGATTGCTGGAGTAATAGACAGATAACGGATCTGTCCGAGCCCCGCCTGGCGCACCGGGCAGCTGCCGGGTTTTTCCCATTAGCCACAGGGCTTGACGGACAGTAATGGATTTCATACTGATGCCGGAGCCTGCGGCAGATAATTCCATGATAACGGTTTATCAGGCACTGACGGGAGGTAATGGGTAATCACCAGGCAGAAAGCAAACCCATCAGGGAGCCCTGGCCTCCACCCAGGCCAATCCTGCTTTTGTTGTGCCAACTGCCACCTTTACGGCTTATGGCCCATTCCCCTCTGTGTCCTGAAAGATGGTGGCACTCTGAGCCACTGGCCATATGCCTGTTGGCCCAGCCTGGGCCCTGGCTGCAGCCCTCGGGGCTACGCAGACACCATTCCCACGGATGATGACATCTTCCCAGCCTGCCCCAGCCACCTTCCTGCCTGCTGGGACTTGAAGCATGCTTGGGAGAACAACAAATGGGGGTTTCAAAGACAATGCAACCCACTGTGTACCCCATGTTCCATGCCTCCTGATACACAGAGCCCTGGGGTCCTGACACAGGAGCTCCTAGGGGAAGCAAGTCCCAGTTGGATTCTAGCCACTTTGCGTCTCCTTAGGGAGTTAACCAAACTCTGCTACCTGGAGACTCTTCCCCTTGCCCCTTAGGGTCGGGATAGGCCATGGCCCCTGCCTTCACCTCAATAGCCCCACATCCTGTCCACACTGCCACAAGTCTGTGCTTTCCCAATCTACAGAAGAAAAAAAACTGAAGTGAATGGACACAATTCCCCCCATTTTAGGGTTTTCTCCCTTTTGTTTTTAAGTATCTGGGTCCTCCTGTTTCCCTCTGACTATCAAAGAGGATGGAACAAGCGAGCGAGGAGGAAATGGTTGGCAGTCAGGATCCCAGCCAGCCCCTCGTGCTCAGGTCTACCTGGGTTTCCTGGACTTGTGTCCCTGCTGCTTCCTCGGGTGGGCTAGGATTTTCCAGTGTTTGGAAAATGCATCCTGGAGCATGCATCTCATTCCATGCTGCTCCAATGAAAAAATTCCTGAAATGCTCACTGTAAAATTTCAGGTCCCCTGAAAATTGTTGAGATGTGAGCAGTTTCTGTGAATTCCCAAGACTTTTCTCATAAAGGACCAGGTCTGGCACCCCTGCCCTGTGCACAGGTTGATGGCACGCTCCAGCCACTGGCCGGGACACTGGCCACAGAGAAGAGTGTGCCCAAGAGCTAATGAGGGGTTCTTCAAAGGGCCAGCAGAGGAGCCAGGAAGAGCTGCCTGGCTCAGAGCAAGTGGGGGCTGGAACTGGAGACAGGTGCCTGGGGTGTGGTAGGGGCTGCACGAGACTTGAAGGAAAGGATGCCTCACTGCTGAAGGCACCCTCTGGGGTTTATTAAAAATGTACTGTGTGCCAGAAACCTCTCTAAGTGTATTACCAGCAGTGCCTGATTTAACTCTCAAGCCCAGAGAGTCTGTTATCATCATCATCCCTATTTCACAAAGGAGGAGAGTGAGGCTTGGACTTGCCCAAGGTCACCCAGTCTCAGGCCCAGGCAGTCTGGCTCCATAGCCTGTGCTCAGACCATGACACCATGCTGACCTCCCTCAACCAAAGTGGGTGTGTCCAAGCTCAGAGCGGGTGAAGGCAGAAGGGATAAGCATCTGAGACTAGGAAGCTGGGCCTGGAAGATAGTTGAGAAGGAAGAGGGAGGGCATTTCAGGCCAGGGAGAGGTATGAGCAAATAACATGAGACGGAATGCAAGATGAAATGAACTGCGAGCAGCCTGACCGATGCACAGTAAGAGGGAGCCAGAGTGTGGTATCTGGATCTCACCTTGCCAGGGTGGAGGGAGCATGGTGGGCTCCTATCACAGGCAAGAACAGGGTTTGAGAAAGGTGTGTCTGCTGGCATGGGAGATAAGGATCAGAGGGGACAGCTGAGCTGGGAAAGCATTAGGGGCAGGCAGGGCTGAAATGCAGAAGTCCCCACAAAAGCCAGATAAACTTGGGGGTAGGGGAGGTAAGTCACCATTCTGGGGAGAGGGAACAGAATGGCCAGGCAGTCATTCAGGACACGGGTTTGGGGGGGGGAAGGGGCTGGAGTACAAGGGGTATGGTCAGAAAAGCCAAAATGCCCCAGAGGCCCAAAAGATGGCAGCTTGAGGCCCAGGTGGGCCAAACACAGACCTGGCCAGACTGCAGGTGTGGGTTCCTGTACCGTAAGGATCGGGGCAGTGGTGGGCCACAGCGGCTCACAGCACTTCTGAGCTCAGACTATGGGTATCCCCTTCCAACTCTGTACCCAGTAAAATCAGTTGGTAACTTCAAATCAGCCGTGGTAGGTATGTTTCTTGAAATCAACAAAGGCCACCAATAGGGTTTTTTTCCCCTTTCTGGAGAGTTGGTGTTAAGCATTTGCCAGCATACCACCAGAGGCGTGGACCATGACAGGTGTTTGTACAGTCAGTGAGCTTGGAAGTGTTGAGCGCAAAGACAAAGCCCCTGGTTATGTCACCAATAAAATGAGCTTATTACAAAACAAAAGGCAATTTGGAAAGTGCTTATCCCATGGCAAGACAAATACACCCTTCCGTCCAGAACAAACTGCCAGAACCAACTTATATAGATTTGAGAGGGTCTATGGTACCCAAAGAGTTCATTGGAGCAAACTGGGGATTTGATATGTGGCAGTCGTTCATTGGTTGGTTTACGGCATTTTCTCATTGGCTGGGCTGTTGCTGGGCAGAGAAACCTTCTTTCTTCCAGAGGGCAGGGAAGTAACATCACTTCCCTTCAGATGCAAGGCCTGTTGGGCCCTGTAGTTCCCACTGCCCAAGGCTAAGTGGTGGGGGAAGCATGCCAGGAAGAGAGGAGTTTGGTTTCCATACTGCAGCCTGTGCCATCTTTCAAAATGTAAACTGGCCATCCTGTCTGGAGTCTGTAAGGCTCCCGCTGTCTGGATCTAGATGGAAGCCCACTTCCGCTGCTGGCTGACCCCTCTTCCTGTTCCCAGACACAAGGGCCTTCTTTTAGGTGCCTAGGGGTCCATGCTCCCTCACTCCAGGGGCTTGGGGATCATTGTTGTCTCCACTTAAAATTACACACACATACTCATTCCCTCTTACCTGGCTGATTCTTCTTCACCCTTTGAATCTCAGCTCAAAATCCATTTCCTAGGGATCCTCCCCAGCCGCTCTGGGCCCCTCACCACCAACCGCCTCAAGCCCCACACCCTCCCAACTCCGCAGGTTTCTCTCTGAGCACAGCCATCAGCCTATGGCTAAAGATTCCTGTGTGTGACTATCTGACCTGTATTTGTTGCCCAGAACAGTGCCTAGCAAACACTAGGCGCTCAGTACTGGCCAGGTGAGAGAATGAATGGGGGCACGGGCGCAGGTAAGAGTGGAAGACACATGACAGACCCCCAGGTGGATCCCTGCAGCTGGAGCCCCCACACAGTGGAGAGACCAGAAGGTTCAGGTCCGTCCTTTCTGAGGAGAGGCAGAATGAATTCATCTCACCGCCATAACTGCCGTTTACCCCTCAAGGTCTCAGCAGTGGGGAGAAGGGCTGGAGTGGACAGAGAGTAGCTAACTGCCTCAGAGAGGCCAGCAGCCTGGATAGAAGCAGCTACCACCCCTTGCCCAACCCCTCCCACCTCTGCCGGGCTGAGCACCAGGCTAATTAAACTGGCTTTGCTCAGCCAGGCCCTGGAGGGGCCGGCTCCAAGCACTCCAGATGGGCTTTATTTGTCAATTTGAAAACTAATCTCTGACTATTTAAACAGCAGCTTATCTGGGCCCAGACCAGGATCAGCATTTGGCACCTTGGCTGAAGAGGGTGGGCAGCACTCCCCAGGTGGGAGGGAAGGATTTGAGGGTGAATTTCCATCCTGAAAGGAAGAGCCCAGAACCCCCATCCCTAGCCCCCCAGCCCTGAGCCTGACCAGCAAGAGCTTCAGCGGAGCCCACCAGCTCCTTCCTCCCTGACCGCTCCAGCTGCAGCAGGCACATCCCACCCTGGGTCCCAGTGAGCCTATGATGGGCTCTACCCTCACCTGGGGTGGAGGGTTTGTAAGCGCCACACCTTAGCAGCCAGCCTCTCTCCAGGGTAGTTTAGAAAGCCATATTGGAAACGCAGACCTCTCGGGAGATGGGGTGGCCTCTCATGCATCTGTCAACCCTGCTGTCCTTCCCAGCAGTCTCTGGCCTTCACCCTTGGAATTCATTAAAAATAATTACAGAGCCTCTATCATGCGCCAGTCACTGGAGGAGGCCCTGAGATCCAGCCTCTGCCCCTCTCAGCGTCTGAGTCTGGTGGGGGAGCGAGGCAGTGCCAGGGTGACGGCAGAGCACAACGTGAGCCCGGACAGTCCCACACGCCAAATCTAAGATCCGTTTTCAGGCCTCCTCTTGACCCCTCTGCAGCATTTGGCTCAGTCACTTGTTGCTCCCTCTTGCTCCTGAAAAAGTCCCTCACAGGTGACATCATTCTCACCTGGCTCCCCCCACACCATCTGCTGCCTTGGAGGGCATCTCTATGCCTCTGGAGTGAACGGTTGTCCCCAAAGATGTAGAACACGCCCAGAACCTTGTTTGCAAAAAGGGTCTTTACAAATATAACTGAGTGAAAGACTTTGAGGTAATCCTGGATTATCCAGTAGGCCTGAAATCCAATGACAAGTGTCTTAAGAAGAGACAGAAGGCAGGGGAGAGAAGAGGCGGCCAAGTGAAACAAAGAGAAGGACAACGCAGTCACACGTAAGGCACACCTGCCGCTGAACCTGGGCGAGGCAGGAAGCTTTCTGCCAGGGTGAACACGCCCTCCCCTGGCCTCCGGGTGGGCTCTGGTATGGAGCCAACCACTAGAACACAATGGAAGTTTCCAGGCCCAGGTCTCAAGGTCCTGCCCCCCAGAGCACTTGCTCTTAGAGCCTGGGCTGCCAGGTAAGAAGTCCAATGCCAAGGACCACAGGGGGAGGCCCTGAGACTACAGGGGGAGGAAGGGGGTCCAGCTGCGCCCACCAGGGCACCAGGCACTTGAGGAGGGAGAGTCAGGCCAGCGATCAGCTGCATACCACCAAGGGACCCCAGCAGTGCCACGCGGAGCAGAAGAATCACCCAGTCCAGCCCCAATAAAACACCGGTTGTTTTAAGCCAGTACTTTTGAGAATGTCTTTTACCCATAGATAAGGACCCACAGCAGTTTCACCAGTTCCGTGACCTTGGATAGATGACCGTGACCTAGAACATGAGATGACTGTCTCATAGCTTTATGATAAGAACGAGGCGATGAAGGTTAAAATGTTCACATGGTGTCTGCCATTGAGTTGGAACTTGCCGAATCACACCTATTATTATTTTTAATATTGTAAAGTTTGGGATCTAATTTTATTCCTCTATTTGTTTCTCTGATGCTGCCTTAAATGTTTTGAAGATAAACCAAACCACTTAAGGGCTGAAGCCCTCTCTTTTGGCCCCTTTGGCCAGAACAAGCAAGAAAACGGGAATTTGCAACTGGCAGGCGGAAGACAGCTGTGTCCACTGAGGTGGCCCGGGGGTGGGGCAGGCCGAGGCCACCTCTGCTGCCTTTACCTCCTGCAAACTCAGGTACTTCTCCTCTGGCTCCTGAGTTGTGTTCCTTTCTTTCTTGGTAGAGAAGATGATTTTCTTAGCCTTCCGCCATAAACACACTCCCTGCTTTTCAATTCCACTAAGAGGCGGACGCTGTCATAACTAGCAGCAGTTCCCACCTGCTCGGGCACTGCCCTGCTCTTGGCTCACATAAGTGTCTGCTCTCATCTCCCCTGATGATCTCGGGCCAGCCTGCCCGTGGGTGGGGCGTGGGCCCCTGTGCCTCTGTCCCTGCTCTCCCCTCCCCTTTCTTCCTCTACTCACCCCTCCTCCATCTTCCTCCCTCCCCTCTGGGCTTCTGTCTATCCTTCCTCCCAGAGTCTGTATTTTCCAAGGCCATGGCACTGGAAAGACCTGAGGTTTACTAGTCAGGGGCATAAGGATCCTAGTTCTGACCTAAAGTTTGTTCTCTCACCTAGAAGATGGGCCAACCAAGACCAGGTCCTCAAAGTGTCTACGGAGACCCAGTGCCTGCCTAGGATTTGGCACAGGGGCGGTGCACCATCTATTTTTATCCCGATCTCCCCAAGGAACACAGCACAGATTGAAATTTCCTCTGAGAGGGAGGAGATGGATGAGGGAGATGACCCAGAAAGTCCCCCTCTTCTCATTAGCACTTTGCAATTTGCTGAGCGTGAGGCAGCCCCCAGGACTCAGTGCTACCCCCTCCCAGCACCCCACAACCCATCTCCTGGGGTGGAGAGTGATGTCTGGCACGGGCTCCTCCAGCTCAAGCCATCAAAGTGCCACTGGCACCATCTGGTCGGCCCATATCCTCACACGGGATTTATTACCTATTCCCTTCCATTAGCATAAATAATATGGAGCCTGGGTTTCATGATGGTTTACATAATAAATAAAACAGGTCAATTGCCCACAAAACTAGTCTCTGTGAACAGTAACAGATTTAATTAGATTTATTTTACCCTGGATTTCTGGAGTGAGGCGGATGTCTCTCATGCCAAGGATAAACTTCCCCATAAACTTCTATTTCTGGGAAGGCAGCTCCCCACCCTCCAAGGGGACAAAAGGGAAGGGGAGGGTGTGGAGACAGTGCAGGACAGACAGGAGGGAGGGAGGAGGGGTGGGAGACAGGTGTGGCCTCAGCTCCTTACCCTCCACCTCCCCCAGGTCACCGACCCTCCCCTGCCTCCTTGCCTACCTGATACCTGTTATGGACCGAATGTTTGTGTACCCCTAAATTTATATGTTGAGTCCCTACCTCCAAATGTGATGGTGTTTGGAGATGAGGCCTTTGGGAGGGGATGAGGGTGAGATGGGGACATGAGGGTGAGGGCCTCGCGATGGGATCAGTAACCCTGTAAGAAGATGAAGAATGCTCGCTCGCTCTCCCTCCTTCCCTCTCTCCTTGCACACACACCAGGGGAAGGCCATGTGAGGACACAGCAAGATGTCGCCAAGACGGGAGGAAAGGCTCCCTCCAGAACCCAGCAGACTGATACCTTGATTCTAAACTCCCCAGTCTCAGAGCTGTGAGCAATAAATGTCCATTGTTCTGTCCATTGTGCAGTGAGTGGCATTTGTCTTGGCAGCGCAAACCGACTGAAACACCGCGACCACCTCAGACCACACACCTCTGAGGGAATCACTCTCCTGCTCAGAAATTCTTCCTGCTGCCGAAAACCAAGTCCAAGCCCTTGGACTTGGCCCAAGGCCCAAGACAGGGCCCTCCGTCCGTCTTGTTTTCCTTTCCTTGGCCTCAGCTCTCAGCAGCCCTCCCCACGGCTTGTCCCCAAGGGTCCTCCAGCCACCACGCAGGAACCTTCCCCCGAAGTTAGCAAACGCTTTCCCCTCCCAGTTCCCACATCTTTCCCAGGCTATTTCCTCTATCTGGGCCATTTCCCTCAGGCCCTCAGGCCCTCTGGACTCTCAGAGCCCAGCCTCTGGGCCAAGACTCACCTCTCCCGGCCTGGCCGAGTGTCCACCCTCCGTGCATCTGGGGCACCTGGTGACTGTCTGATACCCCTGTATGTGTGTCCTCCCTCACAGAATGGACGCTCTCTGAAGGCAGGAATATGGCGTTCACTGCCTATCCCCCTGCGCCTGCAGCAATGCGAGACCCACAGACTCACCCGTCCTCAGCGTTCCGAGCAGCTCCTCACGCGGCGGCGTGCGATCCACGTGCCAGGATCCGCGGCCTCCCTAGGGCCTCTGCGCCACAGGTGCTCCGCAGCCCAAGTGATTGCTCGAGAATCAGTGGGATTCAACCCCAAGAGAGTCAGCGAGCCCCTGCTGGTGCGGACCTCTGGGGGGTCAGCAAGCAGCATCTTTTGGTGACAGGATTCCGATGGCCCCTGGGGAAGCCCCCTTCTCACGTGCAGCCTCCTGGTTGGGTGGGCAGCAACTCCAGGTTCCAGGGGTGTGCGTGCTCTGCAGCCATCCCAGGCAGGTTCACTGTCAGTTCAGGCAGCTTGAAAGAGAACTTGGAGCCCTGGGCAGCATCCCCCCAGGTTAGGGGAAACAAGCCAGCAGGGAGGGAGCAACTCGGGGCCCCCCTGAGAATCCCCACGCCCTCTCTCCTCTCGGAGCCGTTCTCCACCGCTCTCCATCTTCCTCTGCTGGCCCGTCCTCCGTGACGCTGCCCTTATAGCCTTTCTCCCAGGTCAGCTGCGCCCACTTACACATGCGCACACCACACTCCAGGTGTCCACCATCAGGCACTTGTACCCCGAACCCACGCTCCCACAAACTCCTGCATTCAAGGTCGCAGGTGATAGCCACAGGAGCCAAGGGCGCAAAAGCCTGAGCATCTTCCTTTAGCCTACACTGCGTGACCCAGGGCTGGCAATCCAGGCACTCTGTCTCCCAGGCATGGTGTCCAATTCAGGGGCGCTAACTGCTCCAAGGAGACGCAGCCCAGGACTGGTGTGGCCCAAAAGGAAGAGAAATTCGCTGTCTGCACATGGCTGAACCCGCCGGATGGAAGCCCGGAACTTCCGGCCAGTGCAAGGAGATGGCCGAGCTAGAGATGAAGGGAGAAAGCGCGAGCCCCGATGACACTGATGGAGCCCTGGACCCCCACACCACGGAAGCCTTCTCTACAACCTGAGCCCATAGAACCCCTAAAATTTGGTTAGTCTTGATAAGTCAGCTTGGGGGGGGGGGAGGAGGGATCCTGTCATCACAGCCAAAAGGATTTTAACCAATGCCGTATGCTTCCCACGGAAATCCCACCTCCAGGAATTGGCCCTAAAGAAATTGCCTAAGACACAGAGGATTCTGAACAGACTGTTCGCTGATGTGCCCTCGGAGACCCATTCAGACATCAGCCCTGGGAAGCTCCCTGGCGCCACCCACCAGGCTGCAGGAGCTGCTCCCGAGCCCCATGCTCATCCCAAGGGACTTCAGCCAAAGTGGGGCCCCACCCACCCCTTTACCCCTCTCTCTCCGATGGGGAGGAGGTACTTTCATTGCCCCCAGCAGTCTGAGACCTCTCCATTCTGTCTAATAAGGCTCTGCTGAAGGTTCACAGGGAAGGATGGGGACCGGTCCAGAGCAACCTGTAGAAGGTGGCGGCTCTGCATCTCCCGGCTGGCACACAGGCAGGGAAGCCCCTTGTCTGCTGCCTGACTTCGGCCTCTCTCCACAAGGCTCAGCTCAGTCCTGACCCAGCTGACCCAAGACCCAGAGGGAAGAGGTGACTCTCTCGCCCTCCTGCCCTCTGTTCAAAACCCACCTTGTCCTCATTTCTCTCCCAAGACCCTCACTTTCCTGGGGGATCAACAGGGGAACGGATCCCAGAGAAGGGCCTTTCCCAGATCACACACCAGCCAGTCCCAGCCGGAAGCTTGGTCCTGGAAAGTGAGTGGTGTGCAAGAGTGAGGGAGTCACAGCTACAGTGGAGGACGCTCTGCACCAGTCAGGGTGGGCAGAGGCCCGGTGCCACTGCTGCTCCATGCAGCAGCCCATCCAAAAGTCAGTCCAAGGAGACCAGCGAGCTGCCAGCATGCCGAGAGCAGACCACAGGGCGAAGGAAGTCACTGATTGTCCAGAGATAATTTCAGGAACGAGGAGGAAGTCAGAGGCCCCAACCCAACCTGTAAGCTTCCTTTGGGAAGCTCATCTCTGCAGAATTATGCAGGCTTCTTAGCCGCAAATCTGTTAATGATTAATGTGTACTCTGCCTGCTGGGGACCCTTGCTGGGGCTGCTGGGGGAGGGCAAGGGAGGACTCGATTAAAGAGGAAACTTAGCAGAGTTGGGGCCCAGAGCTGGCAAGACTTGCCCTGCCTTTGTCGCACTCCTCACCCCCTAAGCCATGTGATTTCTTCAGGCTCAGCCGTCACCCAGCCTGGCCACCAGCAAGCCTGGGTCTCCTCTGTCCTGGGACCCCTCTCCCCAATGCAGTTCTCTTTCAAGGCTCACTGACGCCTCACGATCATGTTCTCCTGGACTCCCCAAGTCTGGGCCCCTTGGACACTGTTCCTGGTGCCAGCACAGCCTGCGAAGGTGCCAGCTGAGCCAGGCCCAGCCAGGAGAGCCAGTGCTGAAGGAAGACTGACTTCATTTGTGACCAGAGGGAAGAACTACAACCAGGTAGATGAAGATCCAAGGAGGCTCTGCTGGCTCTAACTGTGATTAGTTCTAGATTTAGATAATTTTTTTTTCATTCAAAACTAGAGAAGGGTAAAATAAAATAATATAGGCTATGAAATATATTGTGCTGTAAAGTAGTGGTCCTATCATTCTATACTGAAGTTTCTAATGAAAACAATTTACTAAAGGAAACAATAGGTGTTTCATTTTCAATTGTTTTTCTAATTGACCCTCTATTCCCTGTTCCTATAGTCATTCCTTTTCCAGAATGTCCTATCAATGGAATGACATAGTATGCAGTCCTTTGAATCTGGCTTCTTTAACTTATCCTAAGTGTTCACGTCTCTTGAATAAATACTTCAATCTCCGTCAGAGACCCATGAAGACAAGAAACCACAGTGCAGAAAAGTGACAAATCAGTGTGAAGGACAAACTGCACAGAATGTGATGGAAAAAGACAGAGATTCAAACAGTAAACAAGAAATGACAGATAAGAAACAAAAAGAACTGAGATACAAAGTACAAATAGTGTTTCTAAACTATATGCTACAAGCAATGATCAAAGATGTGGCAGGTGAAAAGTGCTTGGTGTTGAAGAACTCAGTCTACAGTTTGAAAGAAATCACTAAATAGCAAATAAAGATATTGGGAAAATAAAGCCCTAAACATATCCATGTTAAATTCCATTTTTAGTATAATTTAGTGTTTCATTTTTAGTATAAGATATACTAAAACAGTTTTCATATATAGTTTTTAATATAAATTTTTAAGTGTAATTAAACATTATCCTCAAAGCAGACCTATAGAAAAAGTTGATCTCAGCAAAGTAAAAACAAAATGAGCTTTGACCTATGTCCTGCCTCTACACTGTCAACACAGAAGACACCGTCCACACGTGACTAGTTAACACTTGAAATGGGGCTTGTCTGAATTAAAATGTTCTGAAAGCATAGAATACACACCAGGATTTGCATGTATAATAAAATAAAACTGTAGAATCGTATAATAATTTGTGTGTAGATTCTAGGTTGAAATGATAATACCTGAGAAGTGTTGAGTCCAATAAAATATATTAATTTCATCATTTTACTTTTTTAATATGGGTACTAGAAAATGTTAGATGACAAATGTAACTGGTATTCTATTTTCAGTGTACAGTGCTATTTGAGAACAGGGGTTGGCAAACTATGACCTGGTGTAACAGGGTGGTCCCCAGGAGAAAGGGTGTGTCTCAGGTTCCCCGTCCCACCCAAGGTAGGATGGAACTGAGCAGGATTTAAGAAGCTGAAAAGACACACACGGAGGACACACACAGAGGAGACACACAGACAGAAGACAGGAGGAGATGGAAGAAGGATGGAAAGCCAGCAGAGGCCCAAGGAGCCGAGAGACTTGTAAAGAAGCTGCACTGGCCTGGACTGGTTGAAATAGACGTGGGTGAGAGACCCGTGGGGAGGTTAACGATGGCTATGTTGATTTTGGTTTTGATTTTGTTCTGTTCCTCTCAGAATTGCCTGACTGTTTCTGACCCTTTTGGATGGGTCCCTGCCGAGAGGTATTTTGGTTCCTCCCAGAATTGTCTGGCTGTTTCTGACCCTTATGTGTGGGTCCCTGCCATAAGCTGTTCTAGACTTGTGGCAGGCTTTCGAGACTTGCTTTGGGCCAATCCTGTTTGGGTGGACTTGTACCCACAAGGAGTTGGTTAACATTGGGTGCTTGACTTAGAAAATATATTCTTTGTTCTCTGTCTTTTCTAATAGTATTAAAGTTTCTTTTCACAAAAGGTCCTATATGTTTTGTATTGACGCAGCAGATGGCAGAACCCATTTAGTACAGGGCAGGTCTGGGGTTTCGGGGGTGTCCCTCTCCCTGCCCTGTTACACTGGGACCAAATCAGGGCCACTGTCTGCTTTTGTAAATAAAGTTTTATTGAAATAGTTACACTCATTTCTTCACATATTTCGATGCCTCATTCACATAGCAGCAGTGGAGGTAAGTAGTTAACATACTTCCCACCTGTCTCTATGACACCCATCTACCCAAGGTAATATTTATCAACCAACCTCACTGTCATTTAGTTTTTAATGCCCCGATAATCAGAATTTTTTAAAGTATGTATTGCCCATTTCCTGCTTTGCAAATTGCCAATTCATATCTTTTGCTCTATTTTGTATTGATTTTATTTTACTTTTCTTCCAGATTTTTGCAGTCTCATTATTTGACCAGGATATTAATCCTTTGTTAAATAGATACTGCAAGTATTTTCTCCCAATCTATTGCTTTACTTAACTTGGTTTATGGTAATTTTGTCTTGTAGAAATTTTAAATTTTGATGGAGACAGAATAATCAGTCTTTTCCTTTGTGGCTTTTGCATTTTGTATCTTAAGAGGATCTTGCTTCTCCTGCTGCTATAAATATGTTTGCCTACATTTTTTCTGATACCTGTTTAGTTCATTTTAAAGATTGAGTTTTTGACTCACCTGAAATAATGCAGAGTCTTATCTGCATTATTTGTTTTCCAAATGGCTACCCAAATGACTCAGCATTTCTCATCCTTGTGTCACTTATTTCAATAGCCAACTTGACCCTATACTAAATTCACATTGTTCTTATTTACTAAGCATTTATTGAATTTCTACCCTTTACTGGGTACTTTTTCAGACAGTGAAAATACAACAGTAGACAATACAGACATAAGAAAGCATGAAACAAGATGAAAATGCAAAATTACATGATCAATTTTGATAACACATTCAACTGTATTCAATTTCCCTATTGTAAAACAAGAACTCTTGGTTTAGGTCAAAATATGTAATTTTGGGACCAAATTAAATTTGGGACAAAATTAATTTTCAATTAATTTTCAATTTTATGAATAGTCAAGTAGACCAGAAAAATCAAACAAGAAGTCCAGAAACAGATCCTAGTACATAAAATAACTCAACAGGCAATAAGGTGCTCTTCTGAATGTGTAGAGAAAAGAATGGATTCATTTGCACGTGACATGGGGGCAAGATTGATTATTTGGAAGGGGAGAAAGTTGCCTTCTTACCTCACCTTCGTCAAAGTAAACTCTAGGTGGGTGCATACGTTTAGTAAATTTTAGAAGAACCAGAAGAAAATGTGGGTGGATATTTATCTGATTTTGGATTGAAGAAAGTATTTCTAAGCACTAATCTTTAGAAGAAAATACAAAGGGAAAGAATGACAAATCTGCAAACATAAAAATCATTGTATAGATCAAAAATTATAAACAAAATTAAAAATAAAACAACAGACTAGGAAACGAGGAAATAATAATATTTGTAACATATGTGACAGGCAAAATGAATAGCTCTTATAAATCAATAAGAAAATCTGAAAACCCCATTAGAAAAATGAACAGAGAACATAAATAAGAAATTTACAACAGAAAACTACAAATAACCAATAAATATATGAAAAATTCCAACATTACTAATAATAAAAATTTCAAATTAAAACTAAGATTACATTTTGACTGCTTTTAAAAAATTATAGTACTTAGGGCTGGCACAGGTCCAGCAGGAAGGAAACTTCTGCCCTATGGGGGGTGGTGTGAATTGTCACAACCATTCTGTAAGGTGATTTATCTATATGGATCAAATGCTTTAAAATGCCCGCTCCCTTTGATAATGCAATTCCATTTATAAAAATTTCTCCTAAGGAAATCATTGGTGATGTGCACAAAGATATATTTCCAGGGAGGTTCCTAGCAGCATAGTACACAATAATAAAAGAATAAAACAAAAAGTAGAGATAATTTTCTAGCAATAAATGATGCTATTAATAGATTGATATGATGGAATGCTATGAGGTCATGAAAAAACATATTTTTAAATCATGTTTAACCTTAAGGAGGGATTCCCAAGGTGGGAAGTCAAGTAGAAATAAAAGGAATACTAGACTGCATCAATCATACATGCAACAAATTTCACATATCAGTTATATGACATGTCCCCACTTCCATCCACTCCCAACTTTCAGCTGCTTCTGCAGATGCTCTTGGTTTCCCCAGCACTGTCTTTTCTCCTGGGAGCCTCTGCCATCCCTACCCCATCACCACACTTCTGCTGGGCAATGTCCCTCAGCAGGCACCTTTACCCTTCATGAGTTCAACATCCAACCAGACCCGTTATCAATGACTTGGAATCACCCATCATCCGATATCAAAGCCACACAGGAAGTTTCAATTTTAGAATCCAGTTTAAAGTAACGACATGAAGGCCTCCCTGGTGGCGCAATGGGTTAAGTCGCAGCACTATGAAGCTATCCAGAGTCACTGCAGCACGAGTTCGATCCCCAGCCAGGGAGCTTCCCACATGGCGCAACAGACCTCTCCTGCCTCGCCCGCTGCTCCCCTCAGCAGTGTACTTCAGTAGATCTGCCTGTTCTGCTCCCTGCTCTGTCTCTGATGAACCCTCTCACCACCCCACACCTCTGGCCTATATATATACCCCAGTTCTTGTATGGATAAATCTTTTAAAATAAATAAAAATATGTTTAAATTATAATAATAATAATAATAAAGTAATGATTTGAAAAGTAGAGTTTATTGGTTCACACAATCAAACCATGAAAGTAGAGGGGTGAACTTGGATAACGCACACGACCAGAGCCAGGAGTGCAACCTCGTGCCCCTCCATTCTCTTCAAGTCTTGCTGAAGACTCGTTGGGGTCTCTCCCACATCAGGGAGAGGTGGGAGAGTGCCACCCATAACCTCAAGGACCACATCTATGACTCTGCCTTGGGTGAGGGACTCTTCCCTTAGTTTTGATTTAAAAGTCCCAAAGGAGGTTTCTGATTGACTGGACTGGACTTGCCCTTAGGTCTAAAGGTGAAATCCTGTAATTGGCAACTCCCACTGGACCCACACCACTGGAGCAGGAGCTGAAGCAGTTCCCCAGAAGGAGGTCCAGAGGCAGGCAGGCAGTGTAGGGCCAAGGGAGTGCTGTGACTGTGTGACTGTCCCTAAGGTTTACTTAAGTCCCCTCCCTCCTTCCCAGCTACACACACAGGCGTTCATGAAAGTGGGCCCCAGGAAAACCTGGGTTACCACCCTGTGACCAGCTCAGCCTCACCTCTCCCACATGGCCCCAAAGGCTCTCTAAGGAGCTATCTTTCCTCGCCTGCCTTCTGTGCGCCAAGCACCTAAGGTGCCTGTAACCAGCATGGCCCAGCTCAGCAGGCAGAGCAGAAGCAGACACACCCTTAGTGTGTCCCCAAGTATTCAAGTGCCCATCAATGTGAATAGTAGGATCCAGTGACTCCATCCTGAGACCTCTGTCCCCACCCGCTCTGCATTATTCAAAAGCCCTAGGGCTCCAGCTGTGCAAAGGGATCAACTTACTTCCTAACACCAGCACAGAGAGGAAATCAGGACACCCTCCCAGCTAAAGACAGCTCCCACCTGCCCAGTGGAAACCTGTCTGTGCAGCAAATCTGAATCCTGCCAGCACCACCTGGGCACCCAGGGTACTAGTTCTTTTATTATGCACGTACTCACACACACACACCCCAAAATTTGTGTACTTAGTATGTTCGCCCACTGGCCCCTATGTCTGCATTACTCTGGGGAGGCTCAGGTAGCTTCCCCAAAAGCATCGTGCTCCATTTCTCTGTTTCTATCCAGAGAAATAGCTGGTGACTTCTGGCCATGAAAACACTACAGTTTGTACACTGTTATATGCATTGGTATCTTACTTAATCCTCTTGGGCACCATTCTTAACCTTTCTTACAGACTAAGAAGCAGGGAAAGGGACCCAAGCTCGCCCACTGCCTGGGGATCTGGGCTGCAGACCCAGCTCAGTCTGTCTCAGGGGGTCTCCATGCCTCTCGGGCCCTGCCCCACCGGCCCTCCCCTGGGGGTAAGTCTTCCTCCAGGAGGCACATCGAACCCAGAGGCACATCGAACCTGTGCCTCCAGCTCCTCAGCTGGAGAGGTGAACCCCAGAGCCAGAGGCAGCCCAGGCATCAGCTGGGGAGATCTCTGCCCCAGCACTTAGGCCTACAGAGAAAAGACGGGCACTGAGGGTACAATTGCAGGGTGGCGGGACTGCGGATCATTTTAATTTTCTTCTTTATGCTTTTCTGTTTTTTCCTGCTTTCTGACAATGAACAAGGATTGCTTTTATTGTATGGCTAACATAAAAGGGGACAATTTTTTTTTAATCTTAACTAAGCTGTCTGCGCCCTGATGCTAGTCCTCATGCTTTTCCACATTCTGATACTCTCAGAAGCTCCTACCTGTCCGTCTGACTGCCTGTCTGTGCGTCTGACCGTCTGCCTCTGAGGCTGTGACTTAGACTTGCTTCCTTTGCACCTCACACCAAGCACACTGTCATGGACCCTGTGATGGGTGGGGAAACTGAGGCTCAGGCCAAACAGTGACTTGCTCGAGTTCAACTTGTTACCTCCGACTTTGTATCCCTCCTCCTGCACCTGGACCTTGCTAACCGTGAAGCTGGGACACGGTGTAGCCACGTGATCGGCAACCTTGGTCCGGGAGTCAGCACACCTGAGTTGAAATCCTGGCTTGGTCATGACAAGCTGTGTGACCGGAACACGTTACTTACTTCTCCAAGCCTCACTTCCTTGGCTGTGCGATGAGATCTCGCCAAGAGCAACAGACACAACATCCTCCATGCCTCTGGGATCCAAGGCTTTTTGTTTTAACAGAAAATGATGAATGAAAAGTCAGCCCCCCTCTCCCCGGCTAGGCCTCCCAGGTGAAGGGGCTCCAGGAACCCAGGCAGCGCAGGTGGGGGGCTGGCTTGACTCCTCCCTTCCTTCCAAGCTGCTGCCTTCCCTCTGAGAGAGGCCTCCCTCTCACACCACGGCCCCTAAGCTCCACCTCAACACAAGTGAGGAGGAACCTGGTCCTCAGGCAGGTGGGCCAGGGCCCCTTGGTAGGCTGAGGCCTCCCATCCAATTAACCCAGCACAACACAGGGGCGGTGGCAAGCAGGGCGAGAGGAAGAAACCCCTTCATGATTTTCGTCCGCTCCCAGGTGAAGGAAAGCCTGCAATTCTCTGGCAGGAGCCGGAAGCCCTTTTCTTACCTGTGATAATAGCGAGGGTTTGTTTTCTTTCATTTAAACTCTCCAAAACTTAATTTAAAGTTTCTCTCTTTTAAATATGTTCTGGCTGCAGAGTGAAGAGCCAAAGGAAAGAGGAGTGGAAGAGATGATTGCCTGGGCAGATATTGCTGCCGCCGAAATGAAAACCCGCGTCCCTGGGAGAGTAGGGAGAGTGAGAGGGTGGGAGGAAGCTTCTCAGGACCAGGACAGGGAGCACAGGAGGGCCGGGGTCCCCAGGGAATGTGGCTGGGCAAGCCAAGCAGCCCCGACAGCAGCCCGTGGGGTAAATGGAAAATGATCAGGGTTTTCCGCCCTCCCACCAATGAAGGACCCCCGCAGGCCTCCGCGCATGCCTGATGGCAGCACCTGGAGAAGGGTGTGGGCCTGCGTGAGTGGGCGCTCCTGGGCCAGGGACTGGGTTTATAGAATCAGCGGCAGCGGAGAACAGAGTGTGGGGCAGAGGACCGTTGGGGTGCAGCAGAGAGACCACAAGAAAACGCCCGAGAGCCCAGAAAGTGAAGATTCGCTGGGATCTGGGAGGCCTGCCAGCCTCCAGCCACACACACACCCCCCCCCCGGCCCCCCTTGCCTCCCCTCTACCTGGTTGCCTCTCTGCAAGAGATGATTAAAAGCCTGAAAAAGCCACCGAGGGCTCCAGGACTCCTCCTTTACCCGTCTGCCAGCTCCATAGAAAACCTGCCCTGTGTCCTCCTGCCGCTACAGGCCCCACCTGCCATCTCTCTGGGCCGTAGTCAGCACGGGCCACCGGCTTCCTCAGACGCCAGGCCCACTGCCACCACCCCCAGCTGCCCAGGACACAGAGGGGCCCCACAGGGCTCTGGCCAGGTTACACCAGAGCCCCCAGTCCCTGCACAGAAAGGGTCTCCAGGAAAGCCCAGAGGTTAATCCATGCCCTGGGAGGAAGGGAAGACAGGGCATGCAGAATGAGCGCCAGCAAGTCCTCGGGTCTCGCCCCACCCCCACTCTCCCCAGAAGCCACCTGCAGACTCCTGCCCTGGGAAGGCAGAGGCCCCAGCAGCCTGGGTGATGGTGGGCACATCCCTCCCCGCTGGGTCTCTATATAAGAGGCACAGTGGGTATTCGTGGGGTTTTGCTTACAAAAGACTCATTTTCTGACTCTTTTCGGTGGAGAGCCAAGCAAGGGTGCCGCTGCCACACTGAGTCTTGTCTTGGTGGAGGGAAAAGGTGACAGCCGTCTGGGCTGGAGATGAGCTTTTCCTTCTCCTGACTGTAGCCAGGGAACAGCCAGGAGCCCTCAGCTCGCCTTCCATGTGCCTCTCTGCGGCTGCCGCAGAGGGGAGGGGAGAGATCCGTCTGGGCCCCGCTGGGCAGCTTACCCCCAGCTGTGCCAGCCTCCAGCCTGGTGGCCATCACTCCTCACTGCCTCCTGTCCTGAGGTCAGTTCTCTGTCTCCTCTTGGTTCTGAGAGGATGTCAGGGACCTCAGCCGATGCCCTTTGCATAAGTCGCCCAGAGTCCATTTCTATTACTTTTAAACAAGAACCAGCTTGGACCCGACAGCCCCCCCGAGGCCGGGATGCCCCACCTCTCATGTCAGCCCTTAGCTCTAACAGGCTGTGTGTCTGTGAGCTTTGCTGAGATCAACACCAGGAGAGCGTAGGCCTGTGTCAGGTTTGTTTGGGGAGAGGCTGGCTGCCCTTCCCCACGGCCACCCTGTGAATGCTTCTACCGCCACTAATTGCATCTCGCCCTCTTTCCACATGCGGGTGCAGCCTGCATCCTCGACTGCTCAGCTGGGCCTCCCTTTGCAGCCTTCAAAGGCCTCGTCCGCTCTGTTGTGTCCTGCAGCAATCTCATTAGTTCCCGCTGTCTCTCTGGGCCAAATCTGAAGGTTCTGCTCACTTCTGCATCCTTTTCCTTTCTTGTCTCCTGTTCCTCTGGACTGGGAGGCACTGGCGTTACCAGCCGGCCTGGAGACGCCCTGTCGGAGGGCGCGTCAGCGGCTGGAACCCCAGCGTGCTGCTTGCTTGCTCTGCGGCTGGGCGAGCCTCTGTCTTGCTGGCCTCCATTCCCCACTCTGGTTTGGTTACTCCTTTGCATTGTGCTCTCACGTGGCTCCAGACTACCTTCAGGGGACCCCAGTCATCCGGGCTAGGGGTGCAGCCCAAACACTGAGCAACGAGAGTGGGTCTGGCACAGAGCAATGGGGCCTTCAGTGAGGGAGCATGGGGGTGGGCTGCGGAGGCGGCGCTGCCAGCACTGGAGGCTGGGGCACTGCGCCTTGCCAACACGAACATGTTTAATGTTATCCA
The DNA here is from genome assembly GCA_004024925.1 of Scalopus aquaticus. NCBI lineage: Eukaryota > Metazoa > Chordata > Mammalia > Eulipotyphla > Talpidae > Scalopus > Scalopus aquaticus. The sequence goes on from PVIJ01007720.1 coordinate 73,683, forward strand.
CGTGCGGCTGAGCTGCTGGGCTTCTTTGCCCTTCCATCCTCTGTGTAACCAACACCCTGGATGAAGCCCCTCTGTCCTGAACATTGGCAGAGGTTTCTCTACCTGCCTGGATTCTGACTGCTGTAACATCTGACTCTGGAATTCCTGTTGGGGAAGCAAATGTCTTTGTGTAAGAATACACCTTGATGGGGGGGTGACATCCTGGAGAGTGGAATTTGACAGCAGACAAGGAACCAAAAGAGAGGGCTAAGCTGGCCTGCATGGGAGTAAGAGGGAATTTGAAGGTAGGGGAGAGAGGGAGAGAGTAAAGGGGAAAACAAGAAGACAAAGGAGCAGGAGGTTGCCGCTCAGGTTGTGGAAGTGGCTGAGGGGCTTTTAGGAAGGAAATATCAAAGACGGGCTTTTACGCTGCCAGCGTCCCTTGCGATCTATACATCCCTCCTCCTCGTGGGCCTCTGGAAACGCTGCTCCCTGCAGCGACTTTGTGTGCCAGCCCTGCTTTGTTTTAGGGGTGAGGCTGGAGCGTTGTTGTTGTTTTTTTAATGGAACATTAAAAAATAGGACTGAGGTCGGCGTCTGGGGGACTCAGGGTGGAAGTGAGGAGTGAGGGGTGTGGGGAGTGAGGAGTGCACAAACTGAATTAATCCAATGCAAGCAGGGGCTTGGGGCTGGAAGTGACAATGAGAAGAAAGAGGTAATCTCTCCTAATGCTCACCCCGCACCAGCCTCGGCTCCAGCATCACACGTGCGCTAACTCAGCGAGTTCTCACAACTCCCGTGTGTGGAAGTTGGGGCACTGAGCAGGTAAGTAACATGGGTGCCTCTAACGGGGGAGAGCTGTGGGCAGTCTGCCCCAGTCTGCTCCTAACCACCACACAGGAGAAGCCCCCCGGGACCGTGCAGGGATGTTGGAGACATTCAACGCAGTCTGCTGAATGGGAGTTTGGACCCATCTGACCCAGATCTTAAGGAGCAAGAAGAGTCTGGCTGGCGTCTGGGCTCATCCACTTTTCCATCAGTCTCCTTGGGGAGCTCTGAGCATCGCCCTCCCTCCCCCCTCTACCCCCCGGAGACCACACTTCATTCCTGTGTCTTCAGATCTACTCAGGGGCCTGGCCCAGAGCAGTTCAAGTCCATGTTTCTCGTATGAACCACAGGGAAGCAGGAGGGCGCTCCTGGACCATGCTGGGGCTGAAACCAGGGCCCAGGAGATGTTTGTCTCCAGGGCAGGCGCACCCCTCTCCTCCCTGGTGCTAACTCCAACGCTGCCACCTCCCATGCAGGGTGTGAAGCTGTGGGTTTTTCCTAATTGAGAAGGAAAACATCTCCTGTCTAGTGGAAGCCGCAACATCAAGGCAGGGCCACGGCAACGAGCTGCACGAGCGGGCCACAGACAGCACACGCAGGGATGGCTGTTGGTGCTGCTGTTTAACTCTCCTTGTGTTTTAAAATGTAAGAGGTGCAGCGACACCCTCTTTGAAGGCCCCAAAGAGAGAAAGTGCTAGCATCTCAACAGGGACAGCTCTTCGGGGAGGTGACGAGGGGACGCTGCCGCAAAGGAGGATTCTCTGAATGTCTACCGTATTGTCTTTTCGGGATCATTTCCAGTATTCTTTATTTCATTTTATGTGATAAAAATTGAGATGTACAACTCTTGTCTCAGCAAACACAGGCAGCAGTCAGCTGGAAAGAGCTTTGTTCTCCCGCGTGGGCGGGTGACGGGCCAGAGACAGGCTCTCAGGAAACATCTCCGGAACTGTGGGGAGAGGAGCCCCTCCTTGATCACCCACCCCCTGCCACATGTGCATTGCACAAATGCACCTGGACACAGAGCACACACACACAACACACACTCTGGTGTAACCATAACCCGTCTCTCCTGATTCACAAGGAAGCCAGAGCTCCGGATGGGGCCCAGCTAGAGGACAGAGGCCCAGAGCCCTGTCCCAGAGATGTCCCAGGCACCTGGCCTCCTTCCGGGGGCAGAGCGCTGCTGGGGTCCAGGGACTAGGACACCAGGAGGGGCCGTGTCGGTAACCTGGGCAAGGGGCACCACTGGCCTGACTAGCGCAGTGGTGTCCACAAACAAAGGGGCAGCCCCGAGAGATGTTTGGGAGACATGCCTGGGGGACCTAGGGATTCCATGGGGATAGAAGAGAGATGGAGTAAAATCAGGGGTTGCTGGTTTCTGGCTTGGGTGCCTAGGCTGACAGAGATGCCATCCGCTGGTACAGAGACCCCCACGGAGAAGATGACAAGCTCCATGTTGGACACAGAGAGCTTGAAGAGCATCCAGATAGAGTGACCAGGGCAGCTGGAAATGCAGGTCTGGAGCGCCAGAGAGAGGCCCACACTGGAGAGAGAGAGTCAAGTCCTTGGCATGCAATGACAACCACAGCCCCCAGTGGAGGGGCTCACCCAGGGAAAGCATGAGGGGTGGAAAGAGAAGGCCAAGTACAAAAGCCTGGGGAGCACCAACACTGATGAGTTGGATACAAAGATGAGATTGGGTAGCTGGGTTCAGATGGTGGGCAGAAACTCTTCAGAGAGAGTGGTACCCTCAAAGACAAGTCCCGAGAAGGTGGGTGTGTCACCAGTCTGCAAGGCGACAGGATGCCGGGTGAGATAAGGAGAGGGGGGTGTCCAGCAGACTGACCATCAAGAATGCTGCTGATGACTTTGGAAAATTTTCATGGAACCAGAGAAAACTGCCCAAGCATGGTGGATGAAGAAGTAAGCGCAGGGAGGGGGATTGCCCAGGAAGCTGAACTCAAGGCAAAAGATAGACAGAGTCAGAGCCACAGGGACCACCAGGTTTGGGGGCTGGTGTAGTTGTTTGTCTCTTTGTTGGCTTCTTTTTAGAACGGAAAAGCCTTCAGTAGGTCTGCAGGTCAAAGGGGAGGAAGGCGATATGTGGGTAGAGGTGGGAGTCTCTAAGGGAGATGAGCTGCTCACGGGGAAAGTCCTCGCAGAGGAGGTGGAAGGGGCGGGGTCTAGGGCACAGGTGAGGGTGGTGGAGCAGCTCCTCACCTGAGAGAGCAGGGAGGGTGGCGGGGCGGGGCCAACCAGGAGCTGAGGGAGCTTCTCCCAAGCAGGCTTCAGGATGGGAGAGACGGGGCCTCGGCCTCGCGAGCCTGGACAGGAGGAGCGCTCAGGAAAGCAGAGAAGGCTTCGCGCAGCGTGAGGACTGGGAAGGCCGCTGAGCAGGCATGGAAGGGCAGGGTGAGACCCAGTAGTGACCTTGCCTTCATCCCATCTGTTCGCTTCTCTGCTCCATGATCGCCTTGTCCTGCTGCCTCAAGAGCAGAAGCTTCTTGAAACTTCCCAACCTTGCCCGTGACCAAGGAAGCCAATGGAACCTGGTGAAAGGAGAACTCAATCTAGCTCAAGGGTGAATTCCTATCAGGACCTCTGGCAATGCCTTGGGCTACTGTGGGAGGTAGTGAGTTCCCCATTAGTCAAAGAGTGTAAGCCAAGACTCCCAGCTGGGGTCTGGAGCAGGGATTCCCACACTGATTGGAAAGTTGGGTTAATCCCACAGTGTCCTGACCTGCCCGGAGTTCTAAAGGCAGGAAGTGAGGTCTCCCTCCGGTGCCCCCAGTGGGAGGGGTAAGAATGGAGGAAGTGAGATCAGACCAGTGCCCTGCTGATATCCTCTGCAGCCCGCCATGCCCCACGCCCACCCTCAGGATACGCTAAGATGGACCTGCCTGTTCAGGTCCATTTTCTGCTCAGCTCCACCAATCAGTGCCTTCCTAATCTTTAGCCGTTCCCTGGGAGGTTCTGGCCATTTCTATAATTGTCAGAGGAGATGCTAAGGGTCAAAAAAGTTAAAATTTTTGTCCCAGATCACAAAGCTGCTGGAGAGGTAAAACCACACCCTATAGCTCTGGGGTTTGCCCCTCTATTCTGCTCTACACGGGGGGGACCACTGCCCCCACCCCCAAGACCTCCCGCCCAGCCCTGAGCAGACGCATCAGCACCAGCCACGCCAGTGAAGCTGCCTCCCGCCCAGCCTTCTCCTCAATCACTGAAACTGGCAGCCTCCTGGAGGCTCGGGGATGGCCCCCAGATATCTAGGTACCCCCAAGTCTCAGCTTTCTCATCCTTCTGCCTTGAGAGTAAGCCCAGAGAATCACAAACCAGCTAAGTGCCCTGGCGCTCCCAGTCAGGGAAACTGCTCTTCCCAGCGCATTCACCCCCATGGAGTCCTTGTAAGAGAGGTGTCCCTGCCTTACGGGTGAATAAATTGAATCTCAGAGGTGAAGTGACTTCCTTCAGGTCACACGGCAAGAAGTATTCCGGCGGGGCCAAGAGCCCAAGTCTCCTGGTTCCCAAACTAGTGTTGCCTCCCTAATACCCCACCCCAGAAAGCCAGACTTGATATACTCTCGAGCTAGATGGCAGATGTGGGAACTGAGTCCCCGACACTGTGTGGTAATCTGCAGACACAAATCCACTCCTTACCTCCCTCGTGGAACCCTCAAGAAGAACCCAGCCAAGGGCTGAGGGAGCACAGAGCTGCTGAGCGTGGAATTCGCACACATGGCGGCTTGCTGAAGCTCTCTGGGTGCGGCCAGGGCCATCTCGAGTGCCCTGGCAGAGCAAGGGCCAGAGGCCAGAGCGAGGACCCTGGGGGACACCAGTGGAGGTAGTGGGGAAGATTTCTGCTCAGTCTAAAATCACCTTGTTGCCTCAGGATGTAAAATCTTGCTCTAGGAAGGAGAAAGCTGCCTGTCTGGTGGGGCGAGTTCACCCTTCCCGCCCTCAATCAGGATGCCAGAAAAAAATGCCTGTAACATTAAAGGTCAAGCTCAATGATCCCAAGTGCCCTTTCTCACTCCCAGATCCCGTGGTTCCATAGAATGTGTGCCGGTCTCAGCCTCTCTCTTTCCCTCCCTCTCTCCTCCGCTAGCCCACCAGTCTCACACTCACATCTGCATCCTTTTTTATGAATATTTAAATGTCATCTGATTGCATTATGCGTCACGAGTCAGAAAAAAATTGGGTCCTGCAAGGCCTCCCATGCCTGTCCCCCTCCCTCACTGCCTTGTAGGAGCCAGAAAAATTAATCCATCCTAAGTCACAGTTTCTGCCGCTTCCTCCTCCCCCACGCCCGCCCACCTGGCAGCAGTGCAGGCCAGGAGCAAGACCACCACTCCTTCGGGCTGGGGGGAGGCCGTGGGGAGGGGAGCTCTCCGGTCCCAGATCGTGGGGCCTGGTGACTCCCAGGGGTTTTTAGACACAGACGGTCCCTCTTCAGGGAACTGTGCCGCCTTTTCCAAGCCCACCCCCAGTCCCAGCCCCCTGCCCCATCACCATCCATCACCATCAGACCTTCCTCTCTGCCTGGGTCCAGCTGGGCTGCTAGGCCAAGAACCACAGCCTGGGGGCTTGTAAATCAGACATTTATTGCTCAGAGTCCGGGAGGCTGAACTTCGAGATCAGGATGCCAGCTTGGGCAGTCTCTGGTGAAGGCCCCATTCTGGGTTGCAGCGTGCTGGGGGGTCAACATATATGGGTACATCTTCACCAGGTAGAAGGGAGAAGGGAGCCCCCGGAGCCTGATACGAGGGCATAATCCCGTTCAGATGGGCTCCACCCTCATGACCTAGTCACCTCAAAGGCTCCACCTCCAAATGCCATCATATTGGGGGTGAGGATTTCAACAAATGACTTTGGGGGAACACGACCTTACACTCTCTTTGCAGTGACAGCAAGCCAGAAACAGAAGTAGCATTCTGTCCCCAAGTGTCACCCGGGCTATAGTGGAGGCATCCCAGCACCCCAAAAACAGGGCTGACTGAGCCAGAAGAGAGAAGCAGGTCTGAGTGTGTAACTGGACCTCCGGTGGAGGCAGGAAAGGAACCCGGGAGTAAGGACCCCAACTTCTCTCCCAACTTCTCTCTCCTACAAGGCCAGTCTGTCAGCACCTCTTCCAGCAAACCCAACCAGGAGCAACCTCTCCTCAGAGATGTTGGGGAGTGGGGCGGGTCAGTCTCCCGACCCAGCTGGGTGGAGAAGGGCAGGGACAGGATGGGGAGGGGTGAGTGCCCCATCTTCCTGTTCCCCTCTCAGGCCTCTCTTCTCTCCTCCTCTCAGGAGAAAAACCAGTTCCTCTCTACTTTTCTTCACAGAAGCCAGAAGCGTAGCCAATTTGCTGTTCCCATTATCTTGCCAATGTCCTGCCCGGGGGACCTCACCTTCTCGCCCACCCAGGCAGATCATCAAGGTGTTTCCCTAAACAAAGACCCTAAGGGGAATTGTGCTGTCAGGCTGTTAAATATTTCTTTTCACCTTAGCTATAGAAAAGGGGGCAGGGGGTGTTCCCTAAGTGGGGAGTTACTTTGCTGAGTCTGAAAGTAGAGGGACTCACGGCCCTGGGCAGTGATTGAGCCTCCTCCCACTGCTCCCTAGAAAAAGTGGGGAGCTCCTTTGAGCCCCTCATCCCCAGAATTTCCACCTACAGGACTACAGTTCTTGGCCACCGGGAGTTGGCTGTGACCCCAGATAGACAACACCCCCCCACCC
>PVIJ01007721.1:0-17826 GCA_004024925.1 Scalopus aquaticus
CAACCGAAACACAATAGGGGGCCTGTGTGCCTTAGATCCGGGAGAAGAGGTCCTTGTACGGCAGCGTGTGGTTGGACCACTGTGTTGTTGGGATGAGAGAACCTTCTCTGTGTTGGGCGTCCCTCGAATTGTCTCCACATTGCTCTGAAGTGCTCCTGTCTCCCAGAGTGTATGCAGGAGAGCAGTTTGCCCTTTCTTCTCTGGCAATGGTGCGTTGCCCTCTAAGTATCCTGACTTGCAGAGTAGCTCTTTCTGAAGGTGTAACATCATCACTGCCTCAGAACATCCAGTGATTTCAGTCTTTGAGCCCGTTTATTCTATGGCCTCTCTCCTGGGTGTTTATTGGATGATCGTCTCTGGCAGCTGGAAACCCATCCAAAGGCCCAAAGAGGATTTGCTGTATAAAAGGGAACCAAAACCCAAGCTCCCTGCCCTCTCTCCTGCAATGTGGATTTGGGTCCACTCTACTCCCTGAAAATACAGGGTTGTTTTTTGCTATGAAAATGTGTACCCCAAGATCCTCTATGGTTGCCATCAGCTAGTTTGGATGAATCACTTCATACTGGAGGCCACAACCTCCTTACCAAAATAAAGAGGTTGGAATGGATCTCTGCCCAGCTCCTGTGGCTCTAAATTCTGTGGTTTAGTGAAAGCACCTCAGTTGTGTTGAACTCAGTGTTTGTTTTACATCCCCTGTTTTAAGAATATGTAAGAATGGTTCTAAAATCTACAGTTACCTAATTGATAAAAGAGAGGGGAAGCTTGTTACTCAAAGCATCTTGACAATAGGGACAGTGAGGCAGATGGAGAGCCCACAGCTTTGAAATCTCATCTGATGTCTGTGTGATTTTGGGCAAGTCCCAAGGTTTCTGAATCTCAGGCATCCCCGTCTTTAAAATGGGGATGAGACTGCTTAAACTGACCATAGTGTTGTGAGTTTGCGAGGCTTGTCTTCGAATGGTCTGCCTATAAACTTTCCCTACCGAGGGTCAAATGGCACTCCAGCCACAGATCACCTTTAGGGGGTGATCTTACTTTTATAGCTGGTCTTTCCTACAGGTGAGTGACAGGTCAGAAAGCAATCCCAGCAGTCTGTTGGGGAGGCCTGCCCCCAGCAGTGTGTGGTGAGACAGACCTGCAGCAGCTTTTGTTTCTGTCTTGCGGGCTCCTCTCACATCAGGCTGGGGTCTCCAGAGACAGTACTTACAACATTGAATTCCTGGTTTTTGAAGAAGGGGTTGACCAGAAGACTTGGGTTACATAGCCATGCCAGCCTTCTCCCAGAATCTTAGCCTTATTAAGTAAGCACTCAGTGGGAGAAACAGCATGTGAGATGTACCTGGAAACTCCTAACTTGGGCCAGCTGCTGGTATTTGAGGTTCCAGGTTGTGATGGTGTGTGTGTGTGTGTGTGTGTGTGTGTGTGTGTGTGTGTGTGTGTGTTTGTGCGCGCGCACGCACGCATGCGCATGCACACGCAGGTGTGCAGGGCAGCATGTCTGGCTGTCTTGTGATGACTTTCTCTGTGGAGTGGTCCAGTTTGGAGCCAGAAGAGGGAAGGAGCCACGGTTTACTGTTTGCCTCCTGCCTTCCTGCCTGCAGGCAGCATGCTGGAGCCTTCTCCACCTCCTAAGATTTCCTGGCAATCTACCAACCTGCATCACACACACAGTTTTTCTTTCTATGTGGGAAGGGAGGGAGATGGAATCTGAATCCAGAGGCTGAATCTGTAAGCAGAAATTGTGAGGCTTTTTCATTCTAGCAGAACCTGGTGCTCTGTCCCCAGCAGACTAGCTTATGGGTCTGAGAAGTCTACCAAGGCAGGAGCTTATTTGCCAGATGTTTACATAGAGACCTGCAGCTGGGCCTGGAGACCCATGCCAGTACCCCTCAGGAGCAGTGTCCGCAGAGTGCTGAGGAGATGGTGGCACCTCCCAAGACTCACCTTTTGTAGACGTAACTTTGACCTTTCCTGCAGCCTGGCCACACCAAATCTCTTTACCTTGTGCTCTTATAGAGAGAAATCCATCCTAAGCAAGCTGACTTAGAGAAAGGGATCCCCAAAGGATGCTACCCATAGGCCCTGCTGGGGAGGGGACACTGGGGAGCCATGTAGGGACAATCCCTGCACTGGCTGCTTCCCTGAGGAGCTGCCCTGAGCCAGGAGGTCTGCCCTTCACTCTGCTGGGCTGTGTGGTGGTCCTGAGCTCTAAACCCCGCTGCCCTGCCACCCCCAGCACCTGGATAATGTTACTGCAGGGAAAGGAGGGGAGTGTCATACATTCTTACATATCAGGTTTTTTTGGGGGGAGGTGCATGGACCTGCATTCCCTCACAAACCTTCAGTTATGATTTTCCTGCAGAGTGCCTTGCTCTGACTGCCGCCTTGGCAAGGGTTCTGAGGAAGGTAGGACGTTTCTCTGGTCTTTGGGGACACTGCTAGTCTATAGCAAGAGCCGGGCAAGTGAACAGCAGTGATTTGCTATGAGTACTAGGAGTTGGGAATAGGACAGGTGGGTTAGTCCCAGAGTCGTGGTGACTTGTCCCGAGTCGCACATCTCTGACAGAACTGAGAGCAAAGCCACCCAACCACCATCTCGGAGTGTGGCACTTCTCTGCTTCTGTGGCCTACTCCACTGCCATGTTTTAACCTCTGGCCACAAGATTACCTCTGGCCACCCCAGAAGGGCTGTTGAGCTGGGGCACTGTCGCCTTTGTTGTCCACTGTCATCTTGACAGGGTTTCCTCCTTGACACTCGCCTCTGGTGTTCTTCCGTGGTGGCCCTCACAGGGGTCTGCAGTTTCCCAAAGCTGTGAGCCTCAGAGGGCTGGGCTGGGTGGTGCTGGAGGGAGGCCCTGCCAGATCTGCAACCCAGGTGAGTGTGAGTGCAACTGTGCTGCTGGCTTGCTGCCTGAGGACAGTGGTGGGGAGGCCATCTTTCCCTCTGGTTGGCTCAAAATCCAGGAAAGCTGCGTTTCATACCACAGAGCTTCTGGACCCGCCAACTGGCTGTGGTCTGGAGAGGGACTGCAAAAGCCCTGTCCTGGGTGGCAGTGTCTGCAGGATGGGGGCAGTAGCAAAGCTTGTGGCCAAGTCTCTCAAGCTGTGCTTTCCGAAAAGGACATCCTTTCAGAATAGACTGACTAGAATCTTTGCTGCCTTCAGTTCAAAGGGAAAGCTGTATAGGTGCCTTTGGGGTGATGGGGGTGATCTTTGAGCAAAGCGAGGGCAGATGGGGCACAAGAAACATCCCTGGTTCCTGTTCTGTGCTGAGCTCTCTGCTATGCTCTGAGCACATGTTGCTCCATTTGACCGACACAAGGACCCTGTGAGGTTTATCCGCATTTTACAGATAAGGACATTGCAACTCAGAGAGAGATTAAGAGACTGAGTTGAGTTAGTAGCTGGTTGAAGCTGGGTTGGTTGGTCTTCGGAACTCAAGTTCTGAATTTCACAACTGCTTTTAACAACCATGCCAGGGGGATTCTGGTCTAGGTCATCGCTATTAAACCCCAGGCAGGGGCACTTGGTGACTCAATTCTAGATGACCAGGCCTATCACTGGCCACCCCAGGCAGTGCAGCCTCTGAGCTGGGGTGTGTGCCTGCTTCCCTAAAGTCTGACCCAGCACATCCTCCAAGACAGGTCTCTGTGAGCAAACTGTGATGCAACCAACTCTGTGTTCGTCTCATTCTGAGAAATGAGAAGCTGCCTAGAGATCACCTTACTCATAATTTTTTAAATGGATACCTGCCTTATTCTTTCTGAACAATTCCTCTGATCAGCAGTATATCCTTTAACCTAAAAAAATTTTTAAAAGTACAGAAATGACATAGAAAAGAAAAACATCACCCATAATGCCACTTCTCAGAGTTAATTCTAATGAAGTGTTACTGTGTGTTCCCTCAGTGTTTCTAGTCTCTGCATTTGCCTGCAAATGTACATGTATATGTTTGTGCAGCGCGTCATAGCATTGCTTTATAAGTGTTCTCTGTATCAGTACGTATAGATAAGCATCCTAGTGGCTATGTTGTGTGGTCATACCCTAAAATTATCTAACCAGTTCCCCAGTGTTGGCCACTCAAGCTTTCTCCTAGTCTTGTTACCATAAACCATACAGTGATCAGTCTCTCCCTGGAAGTGGAATTTGCAGGGTCAAAGTGTACGAACACATTGAACGTCAGTACTATTCTTGAAAATCTGTAGGGCATAATATATTGTACTTCCCTTGCGCAACAGGAATGCAGGATTTATGCAATGACAGCCTTTTTGCATTTACCCCTTTGCAGCTGCGTGGGTATCCACCTCGAGGTGGATATGAGGAATGTCAATAAGAGACAGGGCTGTGAACTGAGGTTCGGGGTTATATGTCAGGGAATGTGGGCTCCAGTTTTGTGGTTGCTTGCAGCAGCCTCTCTCACCTTACCTCCCCAATCATTAAAAGAATGATTCCTCCCCACTCCTCCCCCCAAGACAGCCGAGGGAGGGCTGGGGACAAGTCTCTCTGTCCAGGGACTGAATGCTTCTGGGCAGTGCAGAGCTGTGTGGTAAGGTCCTCATCTCTTGAGGCTTACAAAAGTCACCTCCCTGAAAGGTAGCTTAGGTTTCTTTACTAACCACACAACATACTGGTCAGAGAGCTGTTTGAGGTACCTGACGTTGGGGTTGATTTAGTAGACTCCTGGATAGCTAAGCTAAAAGGGCTGCAAAAGATCTTGGGATTTCCATCTGGTCCAGCCCTCTCATCTTTAGGTGAGGAAATTGGAGGGTCTGAAGAGGAAGTGACTTGTCAGTATACCTGTTAGGGAATTAGCCAGAACAATTGCTTTAGAAGACACAGGTGGCTCACAAAGGAGCACTGAATTGGGTCACTTATTTGAGTGAGACATATACTTACCTTGACTGACAGCAAAGAGCAGCCTGCCACTCCACCCTCTGCTGGGGGTGGGGGCCTTGGCCTCAAGGAGCTTGCTGCAAGAGGAAGCAAATAGGTGTACTTTCTTAGCTTCATCCTGATGTCTTAGGGAACCTGGGGAATGGAGAGATTCTTGGGGAGCAGTTGGATGTCCTATGGGTGAGGCCTATTTTAAAGGCCAGTGTGTCCAGTGGGCTGACTCAATGTGAATGGATTCTCTGAACCTTTAAACTTGACTGTACTTTCAAGGGTGTCTCAACCTTCCACTGAAAGATCGCCTGGGACTACTCCTGTAGAGTCTTAAGTTTGTGCAGATTTTGTATGTATACCACCATATATTGTTGGTTTTAATGTCAAGACAATGCTAGCAATTGTTTGAGATTGCTTTAGAAGATACAATCTTTTAATCTAAGGGTCTTTGTGTCTTGGCTTTCTCCCCTATTTTGGACCCCAGGTGGAGATGCAGAGGCATACTCTGGGGACAGATGTGGGGATCAAATATGCTTTGTCATTTGTTCCCAGGCATGCCTGTTTCTCATCTGCATTGGAAAAGTCACAATTCACAATGCTGCCGCGTATAAAACATATATTTACATACATCTATATTTCTCTATTGCCCTGGCCTTGGTGGGTGGCAGTGTGTTTTAACTGGGCGGATTGCCTTTCAAAATAATGGAGCTGAAGTCATCCTGTTTGCTTGTTGTTGCCTCCCCCTTTCATTTTTCCACCCTCAGAATAATTGCATGAATGAATTAAGACTTGCATTTAAATTTTTTTAAAAGGCGGAGGTGTTGGGGGTGGGGGAAGCATAATGCAGTATGTGGAATAGACCAACTACGCTTTGGAAAAATAACTTTTCATGCAGCATATACTGTGGACTTGAATCTGCAACATATTGATCAAGAGTGATGCTTTCTGCAAATCTAATGAGGTGAGCTGCTTAGAGAGTGGTGCCATTTCTTTGTCAGTGCATCTAGAGGTCTTGAGTTCCAATTTAGACAATTATTTGGGTTTGGTTTTGATATGAATAAGCCAGACTAGCTATACTCATGGTGCACCTGAGTTTTGCTGGCTAGAAAAAAAAAAGGTATAGGTTATGTTTAAGAAGTGACTTGAATGTTCCCACTTATAAGGACTTGTGGATCCCCCTACCCCCAGTCTGGGGTGCTTGAAAATGATTAATTCAGTCTTCTCCATACTGTACTTGGCAAGATGGTCCTGTGAAAGCAGGCTTCAGGGAGTTGAGAATGTGCTGTGTTAGCCACCTACCTCCTGGGAATTCCTGAGGATGAAGATTTGCCTTTTAAAGGCGCTGAGAAGTCCCGCAGCAGGGATTTCTTGTCCAAAGGGATCTTTTTTCCACTGAACATATTTGGGAAAGACTGACTTAAATCATGAGCAGGGGAGCAATCAGAAGTTTTGGGCTTAGTTTCAGCCACTGCTGTCTTTGTCTGTGTTTTTAGGCCACTGAGTGTCCATTTAGAGTTTCAGTTTAATTGAGGGGATTGAGGAGAGGCTTGTGACCTTGGAGACTTACATGGCCCAGAGAGGCACCGTAGGAAGGGAGACACAGTGTTTGGTGAACTGGGCTAGCATTAAAAGGTGTCTTTCACTTAGTCCTTGCAAGGAGGTAAGGGAAAGTGCCCACAGAGCTCTGTGCCTGGTGTCCTGTGTCCTGCCTCCTCCTGGCGGGCCTGCCAGTTAGCATGATGCCTGGGACCCGCTCATTCACAGTCCTCCAGAAACCTCATGACCTTGCTGGTGGGCAGAAAACAATCCCAGAGAAATGCAGATGTCTGTGGGTGTGTTGAGCCTGGGGCTCCTGAGGGCAGGGGAAGGGCTGGGCTGCAGACAAGGAATGCTTTTTAAAACAAAAAAGGAAATGCTGGCTCAGAATGGAAAGGAAAGGAAGCAGCTTCCTGTTTCTGGTGCTGGGTTTTTCAAAGGAGGAGCTCTCGAGCTCCTTGACCAGAGGAGTCTGGGCCACCAGAGCCATTGTAGGTGCGCTAGACGTGCGCAGCCTGAGGCCGCAGAGGTAGAGTGCCGGCCCACCCCTCTTCACTTTCCCCAGATATCTCATCAAATGGGTGTGTGGTTTCCAAAATGAATAGCTATACAAAAATAATTACAAAATGGCTGTCATTAAGAGCCAACATGGACTTTGACTGCGAGCATCCTCCATGCCTGGCTTCCTGGTTAGGATGTTTTTATTATTAAGTTTAAACTTTATTTTTGTTTTTTATTTATTCATATCTTTTACATTATTGTGTATTCCCCGTAGCTTGCCCACCACTGATTCACCTGTGACCCATCAGCATAGACCCTTTTGCTCTTTTCTCCCCCTTTTTGAGCCCTCATCCTCCCCCGCCCTGGCTGAATCTCTTTTTCTTATTTGGTTTGCTTATATTCCTGTTATAAGTGAAACCATTCGATATTTTTCTCTTTCTTTCTGGCTTATTTCGCTGAGCATGATCCCTTCTAGCTCCATCCATGTTGCTGCGAATGGCATGTGTTTATCTTTTTTGAATGCTGTGTAGTACTCCATTGTGTATATGTACCACATCTTCTTTATCCAGTCATCTATTTTTGGGCATCTGGGTTGTTTTCATATTTTAGCTATTGTAAACAATGCTGCTATAATCATACGGGTGCATGTGTCCTTCTGGATTAATGTTTTTGTGTCCTTTGGGTAGATTCCCAGAAGTGGTATTACTGGTTAGGATTTTTATGCGAAATTTACCCCACTTAACAGCCTTGTGAGGAAGGTCCTACTGTTATCCACATTTTATAGGTGAAGAAACTGGTGTGGAGAGGTTAAGTGACTTGCCCAGAGTCTCACGGCTGGGGAGAGACTGAGATGGGCCTTGAAACTGGAAGTTTAATTACCTGTCTGTACTTCCTGGCTTACATTTGTAAACTCCTCTCTTCCAACTGGGCAATCTCTTTGCATAATTTTTTTTTTAAGACTGGTGGCTTTGGAGCCCCAGGAGGCAGCCCCAAAGCTTGGGCCAGACAGTGATGATTTTTAGGTGAAATGCCTGTGTCTGAGTTTACATTTTTTAAAACTTTATTATAGAAATGTTCAAACATGCACAAACTTAGAACGGTATGATGAGCTCCCCACCGACTCCCAAGTGGTGATGCTCCCTCCCACCCCCTTCAACTTCACCTCCAGCCGATCTCAGGTCATCTACCATGTCTACACTCCTAGTAAGCCTGGTTTTGAGAATGGTGCTGCTGGGCGGGTGGCCTTAAGGGAGCAGCGGACCCAGGGAGGTCTTCTAAGCTGAGTCTGCTGCACCTGAAACCTGTTCTCAGCTGGCGGAGTGGTGCTCGTCTTCCCTGCACCACAGCTGGTGAGATGTGTGGCTTCGGCGGAGGGACCACCAGACCGTGCAGTCCCATAGGGACAGGCTGCTCTGCCCCAAGACGCTGACCCCCTCCTTGTCCCCCAGAAGCTCCCAAAGAACCCTCATCTCAGCGATCCCAGACTTGAAATGGGATCCAGCATCCTCTAGGGCTTCCTTGCTGCAGCTCTGCTGAAGCCTTCCCCCAGCCTGGGCTTGCTGACTCCTTTCGTTTCTTTTCTCCGTGGTCTCTGTCTCCTGCCCAAACAGAGGTGGTTTTCTTTGTTGTTTTTTGTTTTGCTTTTTGCTGTATTCTCTCAGGTGCCCCGTCGCTTTTTGCTAGCTGCTTCAGATCTCTGCGTTTGGCCTCCCAAACACACTTACGGTATCATTACAGGAAAACTTGGTCTGGAGCACTTAGCGTGTTTAGGGGTGCAGTCATAACTTTTGGGGTGTGCATGGGCTCTGGGATGAGAAGGTCACATTCACATCTTAACTCCTTGGGCATGTTCCTTAAGCTTTCTGAACTCAGTTTTCTGGTTAGTTAAAAGGGGATAAGAATTAGGTTTATTTTCAGGGCTTCCTTGGTGGCGCAAGGGTTTAAGTCTCAGCACTGTAAAGCTAGCTATCAGCATCCACTGCAGCACAAGTTTGATCCCTGGCCAGGGAGCTTCCACATGGCACAGCAGACCTCTCCTGTCTCGCCTGCTGCTCCCCTCAGCAGTGTATTTGAGTAGATCCACTTGTTCTCCCCACTCTGTCTCCCCTCTTCCCACATACCATTCCCCCCCCCCCAACACATACACACCTCTGGCCTACACCCCAGCTCTTGTATGCATAAATAAATAAATCTTAAAAAAATTAGATTTATTTTCAGCATGCAAGGCAGCAGCCCGTGAAAACCTGGGGAAAGAGTATTCCAGGCATTGGGATTGGCATGTGCAAGGTCCCTGAGGCAGAAGCAAGGTTGGGGTGTTCCAGTACCAGACAGCAGACCAGTGTGCCTGAAACACAGAGGGAGTGGTGGACATGAGGTATGGAAGGTATGGAAAGAATGCTGGACAGTGCCTCGTATTTAAAAGAAATCAGCAGTTTTCTTTTTTATTTCCTCTCACTTAGCATTTATTCTAAATACGATTCCATGTTCCTCTCTTATTTTCCTTTTGGTCATGTTAATTGCTGTGTGATATTCCATCCAGTGGATATGCTGTAATTTGCCAACACATTTCCCCTGTTATTGGACATTTCGGTTGTTTCCAGATTTCTGCTATTATAAACAACGTGACTGGAATAATCTTTGTTCAGCCATCTCTTTATTTTTGTTGCTATTCTGAATTCATTTCCTTGGAATAATTTCCAGGAATGAAATTACTGGGTCAAAGAGCATGGATATTCTTTGTGATAGGAGTTGCTAAACTATTCTTTATGTGTTTTAAAGGATAGTTATCTTGAAAATTACACTCCTGGGTGAGTATCGATAGCTTGTATTTCCTTTAGAATCCTTTTTGGCCTTTGTGCATTTTGTCTTCTCCCATCCCCTTTTCTTGGGTCTTGTTAAATTCCCTCCCTCCTTTCTTTCAACAGTTTTACTGAAGTATAATTGAAGAAAAAGATGCAAGTCATTCCTTACCTTGAATTTGCTGTTTATTTCTCTCTTCTGTTCATTCATTCAGTGATTATTCATTGAGCATCTACTGTGTACCAGGCTCTGTTTTAGGCACTGGGACAAGAACAGTGAAGAAGATAGAGTAGTTTCTTTAATGGAAGGCGAATGATAAAGAAAAAGAAAAAATCAATAGAGAAAAGTAGCCTGCAGAAAAGAAAACTAGAAGTGGGTTTGCATGATGGGGGTGGGGAGAAGTTTTCTTCTTTAGACTGGGTGGTCAGGCCAGGTCTCCTTCCCAGAAAAGGTGACATCTGAACTGAATTTTGAGAGATGAGAAGGCACCAGTCTATGAAAACCCGGGGGAAGAGTGTCCTAGGCATTGGGACTGGCATGTGCAAGGTAGAAGCAAGGTTGGTGTGTCCCAGGACCGGAAAGCAGACCAGCGGGTCCGAAGCACAAAGGGAGGTTGACGTGAGGATCATGGTTGGCTAAGATATCAGGTAGACAGGCAGGGGCTTGGGGCAGTTCCCCTAAAATTGGCCATGGTAAAAAATTAATGTACTAATCCAACAAATAGTTGTCCCCCAGTTATGCACCAGGCACTGTTCTGGCATGTAAGCGTGAATAAGAAAGCTTAGAGGGGGAGTTTGTAGATGAGTAAGCCGATAGAAGGTGCTGGTGAGGTGTGAATGAAGGCCCATCGTTCCACCGGCTGAGTCATCTCTACATCCTGAGGTATGCGGGCACTCGGGAAATGTTTCTTGATTTGAACCAGGCTGTGCTCTGTGCTGCCAGCTGTCACTGTGTTAACTGAAACTCCATTCTCTGCTGCAAGGCCTGGCAGTCTCGGCCTGGCAGGGGAACCCTGGACCTCTGCCAGGGAAGGGACCCTGAGAACTGAGGTTGCCAGCTCAGAAGTGGGGCAGCTGACACCAGGTATGAGTATCTAGGCACCCACTTATGGGAAACCAGTCTGAGAAATAGACATGGGGAAACCCCCTTCTCACCAAGCTGCTCTGCACGACCTCAGTTTTCCCTGACTGGGAACTCTGATTAGTGACTTGTTGGGATTATAGATTTGGGGACCGTGAACTTTTCATCATTTTCTTCCGTTAAGGTGGGACAAAGAGCGGCGGTGTGAGATCTGATTAGACACTTTAAAATACTCAACTTTGGGACAGCCTAGAAGGTATTCACATAGTGAGCTGTGGGCCTGATGGCAGACGGCAGACGGCTGTCATTTTTTGGAGGCGGCAGGTTGAATCCTAAGCCACAGGGGCTCCGATGCTGTTGAGTTAGGGAGTCACCCTTGACCTCTGTCTCCATGGTTGCCTGACATATGGGCTTGTTGCCAAATGGGAAGGGAAGACCAGATCCTAGGAACACAACAACTGGGGCTCTGCACCCCCACTTCTCTTAGTTATGGCTAACCTGAGAGGGACTTGCACAGTTTAAACACACAAAGCTTTTTACATAAGATCTTTCACTTAGCTCCTCAACAATAAGTACCTTATTAACTCACTTTGTGGATAAAGAAATAAGACCAATAGTCACATGGTAATTGGAGCTTGGGCTCAAATCTAGTGTAGTCTGAATCACATTTGTGTTCATTTCATCGCACCCCTCAGTATCATCCACTTGCCCTTGGATCTTGTCAAGCAGAGAGAGGGCTCTGGTTATGCTCAGCATTTCTGGAGGAAATAGTGCTGGGTAAAAACGGGTTTGAAAATCTCTCCTTTTCCACCCCATTTGAATGTGCTTCCTGGGGTATTGGGGTTGGGATTAGTGGGTGACCATCTGCAGAAGAAAGGAGGTGAAGTGAGACAAGGACAGTTCCTGGTTGGGAAGGAAGATGGGGAGAGAAGCATCCTAGTGTGGGGGTGAGGAGGGGTGGGGAGATGGGTTTTTATCTCCTTCCATCTAGAGACTGTGGCTTCTGTTCTGAAGTGTTCTGGTTAGAAGGCAGTGTGGTAGCTAGCACCCCGACCTCATGGACACTTGGGTTTTACATGTTGGTGGCAAATCTGAGGAGAAAGATTCCCTTTGGTAGCCCTGACTCATCCTATCTTAGGGTGAGAACAGAGCAGGGAAGAATCCATCAGCTAATGGAGACTTATTCTTTCAGGGGACAGAAAACTTTCTGTGTGGTTGGCCTGGTGGTTTGTGAGGAGAGGTGAGAATTAGAGACAAAGCTCAGGGCCAGTGTTGCAACTGCCTCTGACAATCTAGAGGGTTTTAGGAAGTAGTTTGAAAAAAAAAAGGAGAGCGAAACCAAAAGCCAAAGACATCATTTACTTGCTATGTGCAGACAGCTTCAAATTGGCCACCGTTCCCTTCCTCGACCTCTTAAGTAGAGGGGTCTTCTGTCTATTCTTAGAAGACGACTTAGGCCTCAAGTGACCAGACCGTGTCCTGGGCATCTAGTGGCTCAAACTGAGCCTCCTCTCTGGTCTTGTTTGGTTTGAGGAGTTTTTTGGTTTGAGCAGTTTTCTGGTCTGGCAGGATTTGTTTGCTTAGCACCCACCTTGTCAAAGCCCCAGTCCCATTTGTCACAGCACACTGGCCCCTGTCACTCTGTGGCTGTCAAACTAGGCAGTACTTATGTTCTGAAAGTCAGACCTGCTGTTCCCCTGGGGAAGTGGAGCAGAAGTGGGCTCCTGAGAACTGCTGGCTGCACTTATCGGTCCTGCCTCTTCCCCATTTGTTCTAGAAAATTCTGCTGGTCCATGGGCTGCTTCTGTATTGGCAGGTAAGGCCAGAGGGTGAGCAGCACCCTGTAGTTGGTATAAGCAATTATCACAGGTTCAGGTGCTCGATGACCTGGGTTCAAACTTTTCTTCCTTCCTGGCTACCTGTGTGTCTTTGGGCAAGTTGCTTAACCTGTCTAAGCAACAGTTTCCCCACCTGTAAAAACAGGAATTACAATAGGATTGTTGTGTATAGTAAGTGAGATGAACCATGTAAAGCGCAATGCCTGGCACAGAGTAAGACTCTTGTATATTATGGTACTATTTGTTTTTTCAGCAAGTATTTAATTAGCACCCTCTGTGGATTGGGCACCCACTACGGACTGGGAACTATAAGTGTTTCTAGACATTGGGGAAATGACAGTGAACAAAATGCACAAAAACATCAGCTTTGTAGAACGTAGGTTTTGATGTTGCTAAGAGATGGTTAGATAGTGAGTGAGTAAATAAAATGCGTGGCTAAATGACGAACATGCTATGAAAAAATGAAAGCAGGGAAGAGCGCTAGGGGTGAGGAGTAGCATAATTTTAACGAGGGGGGGTCAGGATGGCTTTGCCAAGAGTGTAAAATTGGGTAAAGAGCTAGAAAGAGTGGAGAGAGATGCAATGGGGAGTCTCTCTGGAATGTTGGAGACCGAGGCCCAGCAAGTGCAGAGGTCCAAGGGGTGAGCCTGGGTTGTTGGACACCTTCCAGGAGGGTGGAGAGCTGGGGCCAAGTGAGGCGGCCAGGTGTCCCTGGTGAAACTCAAGGAGGTGCAGCCCTCAGGTGCCACCTGTGCTCACATTGCGCTGAGCCTGGAGCCTCGGAGCTAGGAGAGGGAAGAGAACAGAAGGTCGTGAGAGGTAGCAGGGCCGTATGGGCCTCTCCCTCACTCCAGCCTCCATCCTGTAGAATCCAAAAGGGATTTGAAACGCAGCGTCATTTGGTATTAAAGAATGGAGTTTGCGGCTTGGTACTCTCTTGGGCTTGCTTCCCAAGCCCTGTTGCTGACCTACTGAAAGTGCCCTTAAAAAGAAAGTTCTGACCGTGTGGGCGGATGGCAGGCCCCAGTCCACACTGTAAGTGGGTCGGCCACCTACTAAAGGTGTCATGTGGGCGAGCCATTTCTTTTCATCCACGAGCAGTTACTGAACACCCACGATTGTGGCTCATGCCTGTAGCCTCCTTGTATTCCTCACCTCATCTGTAACACCAGCTAAGGTTCAGGCCATCCTCCCCAGGGAGTTATCCTAAGGCAGTCATTCAGTAGAAGAGCAAAGCAAAATTTATAAGGATATTTGCATTATCTGTAATACAGAAAAAGAGTGAAAAGCTGATATCCAGCATCGAGAGGGTGAGTGCCTGCTGTGGGGTAGCACAGGATGGGTTATAGGAACACAGCTGTTCACTGGGAGACAGAATAAGAACATGACTGAATTTATGAGTTCACATGAAGTGAAAACATACCCGATGCAAGATTAAGTATATGCAATATTTGTAAATATGTAAAAATATGTCTGCAGATTAAAAAAAAAACTAGAAATGAGTTGTGAGGGGGAAGGACTACTTTTGGATAAGTTCCTTTATTATCATTATTTTCATTCATCTCTTATTAAACTGATGAATTTCCCAGTGCCTGCCACATCTGAGCACTGGAGCTGGTGCTCGGATATGGTGTGGACCTGACTGGAGATCCCCACCCCTCTCCTGGCTACTCTGGCTGCTGAGCCCCTTCCCTTCTCAGTACTCAAGGATCAAAGGCTAATGCAGGGGTGACACAAACCTCAAAATTCTGGATTAAAAACAAGACTTGCTCCTGCAGGTCCCCCAGGGTGTCAGGCCTATGTTGAGTTAATCTTTTTTTTTTTAAGATTTATTTTATTTATTTATGCATACAAGAACTGGGGTGTAGGCCAGAGGTGTGGGGAGGTGAGAGGATTCACCAGAGACAGAGTGGGGAGCAGAACAGGTGGATCTACTGAAATATACTGCTGAGGGGATCAGTGGGTGAGACAGGAGAGGCCTGCTGTGCCATGTGGGTCAGCTCCCTGGCCAGGGATGGAACTCAATGCTGTAGTGGCTGGTGATAGCTTGATAGCACTGGGACTTGAACCCCTGCACCACCAGAGAGGCCCCTGTTGAGTCAATCTTGGATTCCACTGAGAAGCAGGGAAGTTTCCCAAACCTTCACCCTCCACCCCCTGAGGTCAGTGCTATTCCTAGCAGTTATGGAGGAGGCAGAGCCTGCCCCAAATCATACTGCCCGACTTGGTCAATATCTGGGTGTCCAGTCAGTGAGGTGCTTTCCAACCTTCCAAAGGCGCATCCCTGTCCTGACCTCAGGCCCTCTTGTGAGGGGCTGATCCAGGAAGGAGAGCCATTGCTGTGGGCCCTGCTGTCTCCTAGGTGCCAAACACTCGCTGGCACGGAGTAAAGGTAAACACTGCCCTTGCCACTGCCCAGGGAGCTGGTGGTTGGATCAGAGAGATGAGTGTGGAAATATTGGGCACCACTTACAGTTCTTGCTGACCACATTCTGAGAAAAGTCCTCTGGGTGTTTGGTCAGTGGCGTGGTTAGGAGGACTTCTATGACTAGACCAAACATTCATTAAATGTTCGCTATGTTCTGGGTCTCGAATGGCATCAAGAATACTGTACCCCTCCAGTTGTTCCAGCCTGGGAGATTGTTCTGATCACCATTGCTTAGGAACTGAGGCCCAGAGAGGTGAATTAGCTCATGAGGTCACACCCGCGGCCACAGAGGTGACATTCAGATCTGGTCTGGCTGGTTATAAAGCCCACACCTTTGCAGTTTCTGTTACAGCTTGCTCAGCCATGGAGACATGCAAGAGCTGGCTATGGAGAAAAGTGCAGTCAGTGGACCCCTCTCTGTCTCTCCCTCCCACGCCCACCTGCCCCTCCCAGAATGCCATTGCCTTTCCCTTTGGCCGCCCCTCCGCTAGCCACACCAAGTGCATCGGTATGGCCTTGGACTCTCTCTGAAGGGTGACTGAGCCCCTTCACTTTATAGGAAGGACTTCCTGTCTCTTTAAAGACAGACTGTGCACGACGTCTTTATTCAGGTCCAAGGGCTTGGCACATGATAGGTGCTGAGTAGTTAAATGAGGGTGTGTTGTAGTCAGTGCTAACTTAACCTCAGAATGTCCCTGGAGGAATCGCTGGACTCAGTGCAGAAGGAGGCCTGGTGCTGGAGTCAGGGATGTGGTCTCTGGGGCCAGATGTCCATTCCTGTGTGGACTGTTGCCAACCCTGGTCCAGTTATTTGACTTTTCTGGGTGTCCATTTCCTCATCTGTAAAATGGGTCAATCATAGTGCCTCTGCATTGGGGCCATTAGAGGATGAAGGGAGCAAAAGATGAGGCTCGTGCCCAGGGCAGCAGGTACAGTGAGCCCTGGGTAAATGTGGCTGTCATTGTTTACTGTCACTGCACGTACAGGTTAAGTAGAGCTAGACTCGCGGCGGGGGGAGGGGGGATGGGGAGTGGGTGGTGTCTCCACAGCTCCCAGTCTTGGGTTCTCACCCTGTCTGTGACCGAAAGCCGACAACTTCATGAGACTGGGAGGGGGTAGTGGGGGCTGATCTCTCCAGGAAGCTTGAATGTGTTTGGAGACAGAAAAGTCTTGGGCAGAGCCGGACCTGAGTCTCAGCTGTCACGCTGTGACCCTGAACAGGTCCCCTCACCTTCGGGAAGCCTTTTCTGAACATCACCAGCACTGCTGACCCAGTGTCATAGTTACTTCATGGGGGCACGGTGGGGATGGCAAGAATGGCATTGACCCAGCTGAGGGCCCTTCCTTTCCTGGAGGATAGAGGGCCACTCTCAACCTTTCTGAGCTCCCCAGAGCCTGTGTCAACAGGGAGGGGGTGAGTGCCCCCCGGTCACTCTTTCTAGCCTCAGTTCCCATACATGAGCCAACTTCCATCTCACCTCTTCCTGTTGTTGGTTCTGAGGGAGATGAGGTGGGACGTGTCTCCTGGTGCGGGTGACAGACTTACCATTTGGAGTCAGAAAACCCTAATGATTTCCCTCCTCCGACTCCTGGGCCCCCTCCTTGTCCTTGAGCACTACAGAAGTGAATGATGGATGCTTGGAATGTCCTTCAGGTGTCCCTTCAAAGGTAGTGGTTTCCTGATGAAGCCTTCTATGGGGACGGTTTGGGGAAGGACTTCACAGGCGTGTGCTGCAGGTGCAGGAGAGTGGCATTCTTTGATTTGAAGAGCTGAAAGGATTGTTCCCAGGCCTCTGCAAATGCAGTGCTGTGAGACCCCAGATCAGTGCTGGGGTGTGAGGATTACTGACTAATAGAGGAGCAGCCACATTGATAGGCCTGGTGGTTCGGGTCACCTGCTGAGGTCTATGTTGCTGGGGCATTGGGGGTGAGGCAGCACTCTGAGCAGGATGCTGGCTGTGCCCATGAGGGAGTGGGTACCATGGACAGGAATCCAGAGAATAGTCTTGTAGCCTCTTTGGGGTGTGTGTGTGTGACTTTATGTGGGTAGGTCTGAACATCAATAGAAATTCTTGATGAAGTTAGGGGAAGATTTAATAATAAATGGTTCCTTTAAAACTGTAAGTCTGGGGCCTCCCTGGTGGCACAACGGGTTAAGCGCAGCACTGTGAAGCTGTCTGCAGCCCCTGTGGCGCGAGTTCGATCCCTGGTCAGGAAGCTTCCCACATGGTGCAGCAGACCTCTCCTGCCTCCCGCTGCTCCCCTCAGCAGTGTACTTCAGTCCATCTGCCTGTTCTGCTCCCCACTCTGTCTTTCGCTGAGTCCTCTTGCCACCACACCCCTTTGGCCTGCGCCCCAGCTTGTGTGCAGATAGATAAATCTTTAAAAAAAAAAAAAAAGTAAGGCTGCTCATGTCAGCCTCTGCTGAGAAACCTCCAGGGAGTCCCATTCCATGAGGTGTAAAAGCCCAAGTCAAGGCTACCCATGGTTTCTCGCCTTCTCCCCAGTCTCACTCTGCCCCAGACCACCGGCCACCTTCCCAGTCCTTGAATGGACCGTTTTCCTGAACACACCAGGCCATCCAATGTTGCCTTGGAGCCTTAGTCCCTTGAAATACTCTTCTTGCAGGTGCCCACCAGGCCCCCCTTTCCCAGGTGAGGGGCATCCCTGACCCACTGTTTTGTCCCTATCAGCTTCTTTTGCCCCAGGCACCGCCATTGATGTGCACTCCAGAGGGTAAGGGATCTTTGTTTTATTCAT